>JAQFVV010012605.1:172222-326431 GCA_028023455.1 Epiperipatus broadwayi | reverse complement strand
CCGATCTAATAAAATATATAGAAATTATTTTTTTATTATTATTTATTAGTAAACTATAAAGTAAACTTTAAAAGACTTTTCCCTGATGGGAGAACACATGTAACCACCAGTGATAATTTGAATGTGAAATTTACTATCAAGAAAAATATATACCAAAAGTACACTTAATTATAAAAAGTTCAAAAAACATGTAAACCTGAATTTCCAACAGTTATCTCATTTAATTATAACAATCATTAATATATGTAGGAAACATTACTTTAATAAATTTACAACTGTAATGGATGGAGAATAAACTTAGAACTTTCAGTCATAAGGAAACATGAAAAGCAAACTGTATTTAAAATTGTATCAATTTTACATAGTGTTTTTCTTAATGCACTCTTAAAATGCCTTTGGTGAAGTGATATACAGTACTAACTTATAAAAGGTACTAAACTGTATTTAAAACTGAATCAATTTTACATGGTGTTTTTTAATGCACTCTTAAAATGCCTTTGGTGAAGTGATATACTAACTTATAAAAGGTACTTGAGTATTATTACTGCAACACAGAGCATGTATTACACATGTTATGGTTTTTCATAGTTGTGTCAATCCACTGATGACTTTGTGATCTGACCAAAATAATGTGTACACGGATCTTGTACACAATATTTTTCACAAGATTTGCAAAAATGTAATGTGCGCACGGTTCATGTACATAATACTTTTGTAAGATTAACAAAGTTATCAGCAGGTTGAATACGTATGTAAAAAGACATAAGATGTCCAATACCTGCTCCATATTGCAGGACTAAAAATACCACTTTCATACAACTAAGATTGTAAAATATGGAGCAAAATTATATAAGACTTTGACACGATTAAAGGATATATAAAATTTAACAAGAAATCGATATTAAAAAAAACCTGTAGCCTAATGGCTAGCGCGGCAGCCTTACAAGCAGTTGCCTGGGTTCTTGGGTTCGTGTTCCGGCCGATGCTTTGACATATAAAAAGAAAAGAACCTTGTAAAAAAATATTCATTTACCATGCATAAATATATACGACTTTCACAAGACAAACTAAATTTATAATAATAGTAACTCACCATTAAAAAGAACATTTTAAAAATAAATATTAATTTGCAATCTAGAAAAATTTATGACTTTCACACTGGAAATTTTATAATAACACTAAATATATGAATTTTACACAATAAAGCTGATCTCAAAAAGTACATTATTTCGGTCCAAAAATATATAAAATACAAAATGCCATTACTATAAGTACCAAATTTTACTTTTAATATGGACAAAACAATCACTAAATTATTTTTTAATATTATTTACAAAAAAACTTAAAATATACACATAACGAATTGTCGCGAGGAAACGAAAAATTTGGCATTTACATTTTCATCACAAAATAAACAGTTCAACTGAAAAATTTCTCCGAAATAGTTTTATTGAATATGTGATTGCGCAGTCTATTGACCGAAAAGAACATTTCCTCAGAAATGCTAATAAATGAATGTATTTTTAAATAAAAAAATGTACAAAAATAAAGAAATATAAATTACAACATTTTTATAAATTTTTCGTCCTGTTGGAAATTTTTTTATGTCATTCAGTATGCAAATGAATACGTCGACATGATCATAAACAGCATTAGGAAGTTACGAAAAGGAAATCAAAAGAACAAAAACGAACACTACGAATACTTATACACTTAAAATCAAATGAAGTCGAGTAACTCAGAAATAGAAATAACATACAAATACTTGGATGAAACAACAACACAATTAAAATGAAAGCTGTTAGAAATAAATCTGGACAATAATAAAAAATATCGCAAAAAGGACCACATTTTGATAAAGAAAACACGTTTTCACATAAGATCAGATAACATCGCAAGGTTTACCTTATTTAGTTTAAATTTGACATGATCGCAGGACTAATAATCGAGTACCAAATTGAGGTTATAATCATGATAAATTACCCATTTACCTATATTTGGAATTAAATTGAAAGGTGAAATAATATTGGCAAGCACTATTATTTTATTTAATAAACGTAACAATTCTGCACAAAGCTTAACAAACATCATATGATGTTTTTATATAAGTTTGAGTTAATTTATAACAATGTTCAGATTTGCTGTAAAATTCTTTAAGAACTCTAGCAAATATAGACTATTTATTTATAATTAATGAACTTAAGCGGGTGTGGTTTATTATTGCTACTAAATTAAACACATTAATACTCAAGTACCTAAATTTAAAGAAATTACAATATTAAACTATGCATTCCACTAAATAATTATCCAGGATAATATTGATTGAACGTTCATATTCAACATGGCAGTCTTGCTGTTTAAAAGTTAAAGAAAGATCGTAACTCCTAAAGAAACTCTGACAATTCTTATATAATTCGTAATAATTTATAAATAAAAATGTTACCTGAAATATTTAAAATATTATGTCTAAAATACAACGAAAATAGATTTTTACCAATAATTGGAAACAATATAATGAAACAAGGATGCTTAGAGCTCTAAACAAGCTTTTCAAACTAATACTGCAAAAGAAAGCATGTAAACGATCTCTATATAGATCCTCCCATATCCCCAAACTAGTTTCAAGCTATTGGATCTCCTCGGTGAAAAAATTTCGGATTAATTGTTAAGTGTTAGATACATGCTGGCTGTGGATTAGTAATAACATTCAGTGTGTGACGCTTCCAGCGTCTCACTGAAAAGATCCAATAGCTTGAAACTAGTTTAGTGATGTGGGAGGTTCTAGATATTAATCGTTTAATGCTTTCTCTTGCAATACTAGTTTGACAACCTTTTAAAGCTCTCAGCAGGCTTCTTTTGTTGAATCACGTGGTATATGACTTGCCCTTTTTTACTATTGCTGGAGATAAATAATATACTGTATCTTCTAGTGATGATAAGGAAGATAATCGTTCATATTTATCATATATTTGAAATTTAAAGAAAAAGCGAATGATTCCCATAATTCATTGGTATTCACAGAAATAAGAAAAATTTGCTTTAAAATGTTACAAGATGCAGCAAGAACCTAAAGTGAATACAATAGCATGAAAAGTAAAGAACTTTATGAGGCATAGAATAATTTGGCACCATAATTTATAATGTACTATGTTTTGTAATCTCAAAAGCTTTGATTTATGAAAAATAATATTTACATGCTTATAAAAGACAGAAAAAATTATGTTTTACACATCATCAACAGTCTGGGACCATTTGTATATTGTTTATCTTCTGATAAATAATAGTAAACTGATGTAGCTTTACCACTCACCTACCAGCATTGATGCAATTTGAATCTATTTTTCATCTTTTGCTTAGCTACTACTGATTCGGTGGATCTGGTACGTTAATTAACTTCCATGTTTCATTATATAATAATTTTGATGCAATGATAAAGTCTCTGTTTTTTACGTTCCTAATAGTGTTCATCAGGAACAGGCACTGTGAACAATAGCCTACATCTAACATTCCATATAGCATGTACAATAAAGATGGAAAGTCTAATAATAGGAAACTGTTTAGTTTGTAAGGCTTCCCTTAAAGACATGATTTTATAGTAATTCATCTTTACGTTTTGGTATATGGCTAAATTTATTTTACTGAGTCCAGTCCATGAGTAAATTATATGGTTGAATGACTCTTCTTGCTTTTTACATATTTGACAAAAAGGGTCTATCTTATTATAAAATCTTTTGAAATGAAGGAATTTTTTTTGGGCATGTCTTCTAAGTTTATTTTAATAATGAGATTAAGGTACTTAGGCTCAAGAGTGAGAAATTTAAAAATTGTTTGTTAATTTGTAGTTGGTGAAGCCAAGATTTGGAGTAATTGTGGGATAATTCGGATTAATTATACTGTATGCCTCCCAGATGGTAATTTTTGATTTTTATAATTTTTGATCTATAGTTAAATGCTGGTTAAGCATCCAGAGCAGTTGATCAAGCCAGCACATTTTAATAGGTGGAGGACGGTCCATAGGCTGAATTGGTTCACTGAAAATTATTGATTCGTATTTTTTCATCAGGTTAATAATTAATGTAAAAGATTTTTGAAAAATAATTGCATCAATGGAGTCAAAGGACATCCCATTGAATTTACGATGTACTTGCATTTTGGACATGCTAATTGATGTGATGCTGCTCTTCCAGAAAAGTTTGGAGCATAAGCTATTAATCTTTTTGGAAAAGGCTTTTGAAATGGTAATGATCGGCAGATAGTATGCAATCCTCGATATGACCTTCCTGTTGAGAAGAGCCACCTTTTCTTGTAATGACAAATATACTTTCGAGAGAGTTTGAATTATTTTAGATGTAGAATCTATTAGAGAATTTTGTATCTGTCTTGACATTGAAAATTAAGAAAGGTAATTAGGAAAGCCTAGAAATTCTTGTGGCTTGGCGAGAAATCTTGAGGTTATTGTTTTCTTTAAATAATTTTCCATGCAGAGCATTTCTTGGGGTTGAATTTAAGATGAGATGACAACGAGAAATTGTCAATTATTTGGTAAAGCTTTGATAGGAATTTTTGGGGTGGAAGGATAACCAAGATACCATCCATATATGTGAATACCTTGAGCTATCTCTTAATTCTGGGTATGAATATTCCTGGGAAAGAATTTTCTATGTTTTTTAGAAGCAGATTTAAATAACAGATGAACAGCAGGGTACTGAGTGGGGAACCTTGTGGAATAGAAATATTGGGTTGGAAACCATAAGTATAGTATCCATTCAGGGTGATGTGAATTTGTCTATTGTGAAGCAGATTTTCTATGATCTGGATAATTTGAGAGGGGATGTTGATTTCACTTAATAGAGCAAGAAGTTTGAGAATGTTGACAGAGTCGAACACCTCTGATATGTCGAGTTGAATTGCAATAGGCTTGGACATTCGCTTGGATCTAACATAATCAAAAATTGTCCTAACTTCACCAATTGCCATCAAAGGTAAAGATCCTTTTTTAGCATATTGGGACTGAACAATGTGGTCAAGAATCTCCTGCTGTACTTTTTCCTTTATTACTCCTTCAATTACTTTGAACATAATGGGAGTCATGGAGATAGGTCTTATGTTGTTGATATTGGTAGAGTCTTTATTTTTCTTTATATATGGCACTAGTGCTATTGGGTACAGATTGTATATTTGTCTTTTCCCAGTAGGAAGGTGGTCTACCATACCCATCATAATCGGGATTGCAAAATTACTAAGGTGTGATATTAGAAATTTTTGTATGGCATGTATCCCTGGATGAACACTGACTGGAAGAGCAGAAAGTCTGTTCTGCAGATCAGATGTAATTCCATGGTTAATAGTATCAGAGTGAGTCTGCCAGTTACATTTGGTTGTAGTTAGATTATTTTGAAGACGGTTTTAAAAGTGCTGATTTATGTATTCAATCATATATGGACCGGATATGCTGCTTCCATCTATTACCAGTGATATAGGTGTAAGTTGTTTTTTGATAGCACCCATTGCCCACCGCATATAACTTCTGGTCCAGCAATGCTGGGCTGTGAGATAATTTTGTGCTCATTTGATGGAAATGTATTCAGTGATGGCAACCTGTTTAACTTTATATTGAAGTTTAAGATCCAAAAGATGAGCTGTATGTTCCGGTTCAGCATGGAAGCCTTTTATTTTTAGATGAATATCATCTAGTTCTTTAATCAGAGTCGATATTTGGGAATATATACTTTATTATTATTTTGTGTTATTATAATATTATGTGTTTAATGTTTTTAGCTCCAACAACCAGTTTGCTCTTAAAAGAAATAGGATTCACAAGAATATTTAATTTTAAATTTAGTTTTGCTTATGAGCAAAAAGGATCCAGGAGAAAATATAAACTGGGTGTACAATTGTGTTAAAATTTGATCCTAGAGAAGGTAAACTAAGTTATGATGATATTTACTATATATATATATATATATATATATATATAGTTAAACATGGGTTTATATTTAAAGTGGCCCAAAGAAAGGTAAACCATGTTAAGATAAATTCTTAAATTTTATTAGGTTACTATGTTTTGTTTTTAATATCGTTTGCTAAAGCTGCAATTAGTAAATGATCATGTAAGGTAAAATTAAATTTTAATCAAATCCAGGCATATTTGGTATTATGTTTTATTACTTAATTAATTGCAGATCATAATTATTATACTTGGTAGATCATTCTCGAGTTAAATTATTAATATTTTAATTTCCATGTATGAATTGATTATAATCCATTTGGTGTTTACACTTATAAGATAGATGTTATTTAGGAGATTTGGTTGTTGCCATATTAGAGAATTCTGATATATAGCATTGCTATTTTGTTATCCATATCATCACATGCAATGGCATACATCTTTCCTTACTTTGTGTAAATGGGAGGTGAGTTGCATATGATGCGGATAAATTTTTGAGCAAATCAAGGCCTATTCTTATGAAGAACTTTCAATGTATTTTCTTTGCTCAGGGATTAACTGATCTTTTTTTTTCATATCCTTATAAGTGTTCCAAAATAGTTGCACTGGAATTTCAGACCATCCATAGCCATGGAATGACTGTATTTTAGGTTACTTATGTACTTATAAACAAACTATTAAATAGCTTTCCTGTTAAAATTTTAATAAAACCAAGTTGGTTTTAAAATTTTGTTAAACTACGATTGAAACAGATTCATCCACCTCAATATATTTGTTGTTGAATTTTGAAATGTGTAAATAAAATTTGTTTTTGGAAATTTATTATGTTTGCTAGTAACCTTATTGCTTATACCATCCACATATTGTTATTGCTATCATCATCATCATCAGTCAGTATTATCATTTTTATTATCTATTCAGCATATCATCAATCCATTTTGTTAAACTTTTATGTTAAGCATATATAAAATTATAATATTGATTGAATCAAATATTGTTGATATTATACAGAGACATCATTTAAAATGATAATTGTCAAACAATATATTTTGCCAATAGAGGGAACTCTCAAAGCATGACACAAGATATACTAAAAGTAAATTATTTATTTTTAAAGAACAATATTTCAATAAATTGAAAGATGCCATCATTTATTGAACTTGGGTCATATTATTCATAGTGGTCAAGTGCAAATTATTCATAGATGATATTATAGTTGTCCTACTGGTATTATTACAATTGTGATTAAAATATTTCAAGATATTTATTGAATAATATGATTATTATATTTACCTGATTATTATGCTTTGTGTTGATTTATTATAAAATTTAGAGTTTACCATTACTATTACCAGTAGATAGATATTCTTTAGAAATTGCCTTTATGTAATATAAGTCATTTAAATTTATGTTTGGTTATTAGTAAAATCTCTCTTACTGATCCATATATACATTATAAAAATATTGAAATTTAAAATTATATGAATTCTGAAAAATTAATTTATTGATTAATAGTTTTACTTTGATTTTGCTATTACATTTTATTTCTCAAGCCATTTGGTATACATTACCTTAGTCTCTTATATTTGTTCTAATTGTTTTATTCATTCATTAAAATCTCAAAGATTTAAACTTTCTTATTTAATTATAGAACCTCTTTGCTTTTGTTTTAGTAATATAACTGTGACGAAGGAGAATTCTAGCCCACTTCCCAATGAATGCATTTATACAGCACAAGTGTAATAATCTCAGTGCTTCTCTTAAGCACAAATGTAATAAAAAACTTGCATTTTTGGCTTATCAACAGAATGTCCGCCTCCAAGACCCTGAAGCCTCAGCCTTTGTGAACCTTACGGATATACCAATCCCACAAGAGATATGTGATGTTTTATGTAGAGGCCCATGATATGTTGGGGGTGGATGGAAACATCCCAATATGGAGCTTATGGCTGATGTTGAAGCAGGTTTGTTCAACGATCCAGATAAAGATAAATGCATTACTCAAGTAGTTATTGCTGTACAGCATAAATATTTATATATACGCACACATATCTGGCAAGCTAACATAACAAAAACCAAACAATTTTTTTAAAGACAAAAATATCACATGCATGCTGGAAGATAAGGGAAATAGATTCATGCTTATGAAAACACAGGACTACACATCTAAACTAGATCAGCAAATTAATAAACTACACTTTCAGGGGCTTCCCGATTTCAATAACAAATTAAATAAGGATAAGTTTATTTCTTCCATTCTCAGACCACACTGTAATAAAGCTTTCTCTAAGGCAGTATATTATAGGCTTTACCTGTCTGCATCTATTCCTCCAAGGATGTTTGCCAATGCCAAAATACACAAGGCTGATATTCTATTGCAACTTATTTTAGATTTTGGAGGAGTACACTATTCCAATATGGCGAAATGGGTTAACAGACAGCTCATTCAAGCTTTGGGATTCGGTTCATATACTATAAATTCGTCATTTCAATTTGTTGCAAAAATAAAAGACCTAGTTTTGAACCCATTAGCCACTATTGATGTTTCGGAATTATACGGCTCCATTTGTAGGGCTAAATCTATTCAGATTGTAAGAGAAGAGCTTATAAACTACAATTTAGCTCAGCCACTAATTGACTTTATTATAGACTTTTTATCTTGGCTTGATAAAAATATTATGGCATTCTTTCACAACCAGTGGTTTCATATGAAAAATGGTTGGCCAATGGGACTCCCTATAAGTGGCATCATCTCAAGTGTAGTTTTAAATTATTTTGAAAAGCAAATAATTCCAAGATACCAAGAATCTAACTTGCTATCCATATACACTAGATATGTTGATGATATCTTCATAGCCACTCCCTGTCTGATTATTCTACAAATAAGAAATGAACTTCAAAACACTACAGGGCTTACATTTAACTTGGAGAATGAAAATGCCCATAAACAAGTTAAATACCTGGACCTAAATATGCAGTGAGAACACACACATATTAATTATAAAATGCTAATCAAACTCTTTGATGTTAGAGGACACTTCCACCCTCTTTCCAATTCACCAACTAACCACAAACTCTCTGGTTTAACCTCGTTTTTGTTTAAAAATATGCACCTATGTAAATTTGAGGCAGATAAAAAAGCTAACCTCACATCATATAGGGACGACCTAATAAAAGTTGGTTTTGATGTGAATGTAATTGACAGTAGGATAAAACAGTTTTTTTGCTAAAATAAATGATAAAGTTCCTAACATTGACAAGCAAAGACTCCTACTCCCTTACCTGCCTA
This sequence comes from Epiperipatus broadwayi, assembly GCA_028023455.1. Lineage (NCBI taxonomy): Eukaryota > Metazoa > Onychophora > Udeonychophora > Euonychophora > Peripatidae > Epiperipatus > Epiperipatus broadwayi. The sequence goes on along the minus strand of JAQFVV010012605.1, from coordinate 317,195 downwards.
GTATGCATAAATGTTTTTATAATATTTTCAATAATAAATACCAGTTATGCTTTCACACACCTCCTACCTCTATCAAATTAATTAATAATACCAAAGACTGCCTCCCACCCTCGCTGACACCTCAAAATGGTCTATAATATTGCCTGCCCTGAAAAATTTTGTAGATCATCATGGTGAGACTAGGGCCTCTCTCTCCACTAGGCTATCTCAACATACTTATTCTTATAATAAAGCTTTGTTGGACACTGCTCATAGTTTAGTTTTTGCGCAGCACCATGTTTCAGCTGGGCATGATTGTCAACCAGGAAATCCAGTGGTGGTATGCAGAGAGTGGCATGATCTAAAAAGAAAGATAAAAGAAGCTTTCTTTATATCTAGAGACGCCATCAATAGAAAAGACTCTTGCTACAAAATATCCAAGAAATGGAATGCATAATTATTTCATTTGCATAAATTTGCATCACTCCAAGTCAATTTATTATATTTTGTAATACGGCTATGATTATGAGGGCTTGAACCTTGAAAGCGCTTAGCCATTTAATAAATAGATATTAAAATAATATATATTTGCTTTATTTGTTTTTAGCTTTGTGTGCTTGGGTGTGTTAGCACATTTTATATATTTTGATTATTATCATTCATGTAATTAAAGTTAGTTTAATCAATATGCTTTGTACTTAATGTAATGTAAAGTTGGTAGTGCATTGTGTTCTCTTTTATCTCTGTTCATGCTCTTTCTCCTCAAGCCAGCTCTTGTGCTTACACATAGATTCATGTATTATCTATTGTTTTATTTACTGTTGATGTGGAAGTTAATGTCTCCTATTCATGTTCTACCCATGTGATATTGATGCTCTACTTATATCCTCTATTTTATGTTGCTTGCACTTTATTATATTATATGTTCTCCTTTGTCATAGTATCTATTGGCAGTCACATAGTGTTTTGATCATTTGGATTATTGTGTTCTCTTAGAAGTGAATGTTACAAGAACAGATTTTGAAAAATATCTTAATTTATATATTGTATATTTGTAATCATGTATTTGTATTGTATTTGTTATAGTTCTGAAGAAGATTGCTTGGGCAATCAAAGCCATCACAATGGGATGTAAAAAGTAATACAGATTATAAATAATATCAATATTTTAATTATAAACAGTTACTTAACTAAATGACTATTTAGACAGATTTGATTGTCTCAAATGTGCTTTTATATACTCTTTAATATAAACATCAATATCTATCTACTATTAGAAAAATATTATTTATTAATTTTGAAACTGATTCTGACAATATTTAAATTGAAGAAACAAATTCTCAACAATAATACTCTTTAGTTGTGCACATCTTGGTCAGTCTGCAATATTTTTATATATATTTTTATTTTAATGAACAAATCTTTATTGTGTATTAAAGTTTCATAATTTTAAAATTATTTTTTCAAAATATAACTTTACACTTAACAATCATCATCCATAATAATACAACTTTAGAAATGAAAAGTAATAAACTAAAATATGTAATCAGAATAATAACTTATTGTTTATGATTGACAATAAATATGTATTTGAAATGAGAAAAAATTTATTTGAATTCTGTTTCTAACTAATACCAAAACAAGGTTTCCAAGAAATGCTTATATAAAGCAACAAAATTGTTTTAGTATTTGAAATTCAAATTTAATTTTTAAAATCTCCCAAAAATAACACTTTACAAGAGATATAGATATGCCATTATTTAAGTTACATACCATATTTTATCTTAAAGAAGTGCAACTGTAAAGAAAAAACAAATATTTATTTTACTATTTGTTTAGCCATACAAATCGCTTGATGGTGTTGTTTATGTGCAAAAATGCTATTTACACAACCCAACTTACATCTAATCGAACAGTTCTGCTCAGATTAGCCATTGCAGGCCACTTAATATGATACCCTGTTTTACTATGTCCTTTGTGCTAATGCATGCAAACACACACACATCACAGATTGATATTGCATCATATGAGAGTGTTTGGAATTCACTTGACCCTAACTCTTAAAATCTTCATTTCTAGTAATGATATTACACCCTACCTGACATAGTATTACATACTAATAATTATAAGCCTGCAACCACAGTTTCATACAAAGATTGGAGGATGAAAACAACTTTGAAATAGTATGCCAAGCATGATTTCATATAACTCACAAAAAAGTCATGTTTGCACATGAACAGTTGCGAGACAAATCAAACGTCTGATTTTGCAGCTCTTTTTTAAATTTGTATGGTTAATTTTCTTAGAGTGATGCATTTGCTTAGAGTGATGCCTCTATTGGCCAATCCTTCAGATTAGAAAAACCATTGGGACCACCCCCTCCACATTACAGCACTATACCATGACATAGTTCCACTCCCTGAGGCCCTATCACACTTTTTGATTCCATCATTGACAAGTTGTTGTCAAAAATACTAGTTTCTTTTTTCATTCAAAAATAATTTATTAATACACATGTTTTTGATGTAAAAATCATATCAGAAATCAAACAATAAAAAAAAAACTTTCTTTAAAGCCAAAAAAGAAGTAGTTTTTCCAGAATAAAAAATAATCAGACCATCCTCCCCCTCCTTGAACATTGCTGCACTTCACAGTGTTGTATTTGGACAATTTGTTATTTGAAATAAATGTGTGTTGTTAAAACAAAATAATAAAAAAAGTAGTTTGTTTACAATCAAAAAGAATCTATTAATACATGTTTATATATATAAATAAAAGAGAAATTGAATAAATAAAGAAAACAGAAATGCAATAAATCAAAAAAGGTGGGCTTGGTAACATTACAGGGGTGTCATATTTGGACAAGTTGTTTGAAATAAATGTGTGTTGTGAAAACAAAATTTAAAAAACTAGTTTGTTTACAATCCAAAATAATTAATTAATACATGTTAGTTTTTATATATATAAAAATATAAACAGAAATCGAATAAATCAAAAATCGGCTTGGTAATGTTATAATTATCTTTTTTTCACATAAACAATGCCATCATGTGACTTGTATGGGCTAATCAACTAGTACCATATTTTTAAATGAACTCTGAATCTAATCATCATATTCTTACTACAAAATAAGTATTTTATACATATTTTGCAAATATAATCATAAATATTAAAACAAGGTATACAAAATATCACCTATTTCAAAATATTCTTGGAAAATATACAATTTTTATTTGAAGTTCTAAATAAAAAAGTATTTCCTTGAAGATATGTGATGATGGTATTTTGAACATATAAAAAATTTAAATTACATTTAATACTAACAAGTTGTTTGTAGTGGAAAAGATTAAATAATATTTACATTTTTTTATACATTCAATATATACTGATAGATTAAAACAGTGGCTAAAACCCTCAATACAGTAGTGCCACTCAGTGCAATACTCTGTTGTAACAGCTTGAGCAACCATACAAAATGGTGATCATGTGATATACTGATAGTTGATGGAAATAATCCAATATGTATTAACACCTGAATAAAAAAAAGAAATGATCAATTATAGCATTTTTGCATTCTTTGTAGAAGGTTCTATAAACAATAGAGATATTTTGAGACTTTTTTATATTAATAAACCATTATTCTACTTTCATTTTCATTGCAAAAAAACAAAATCAACAAACAGACCCTACACATGGTTGCAAGAAAATAAAGCCTAAATGACCAAAACAATTACCTATTATAAAGAGCACATGATTATCATTTTTTTACTTGCTCATGCTGTTAAAACATACACAAAAGCTCCATACAGTAGTGGCACTCAGTGCAAGCCAAAGTAATCAATGGATGCAAAAAGGTTTCTACATAAAATCTCTGGTGTCTCCTCATCCAATATTCTCAGACAATTTTCTAGATTGCAGCATTCATTAGTGATGAGCCATGGATCTGATAGCACTGCATCTAGATTTTAGGATCTAATGCAACCTCCAGCAGCCATCTATTACCTTTTTAGCTAAACTAAAATTGAAAAAGTTATTTTCAATCCAAAGCCTTTTGCTTATGTAGTCATAGTTCTGAACTTTGTCCAGTTCCGATGCTAGATAAAAAATTTTATGCACAAAATATTCTACATCCATTGATTACTCTGGCTTGCACAGAGTAGCACTATAATTTGGAGAGTTTTTGCCTCCATTTTAAATGTTTGTGTAAGAATATGATATAATGATCATGTGATGTTTAGTGGTTTACTACTAATCCTGCCAAAAAGGATAATGGTGCCTATAGTTATTAAAGAGCTAAAGACACCAAAATGCATAGATACTGAACTGAATTCAGATCTATATAACTATGAGCAAATGAGATAGAATTAAAAATATTGTTTTCAATTTTAGATTCATTGCATTATAGTTAAATAAAAAGATTAAAAGTGGCTGCTGAAGTATTGCATAACATCCTAGGATCTAGGCACAATGCTCTCAGATCCAAGGCTCTTCACTGATGAAAGCCAGGAGCTAGAAATGAGTCTAAGGATATTTGCTAGATAGAAATTTTATGCACAAATCTTGCATCCATTGATTACTCTGACTTGCACTAAGTGGCCTTACTGTATGGAGAGATGTTGCTTCTATTATAAAGAGATTGGTTTTTATAACTGCCAAAATTTGTAGTAAAAGAATAGCAGAGCTTCTTGTTAAACATGATATAAATACTTCCAACTAAATTGTTTGCATTATAAAATATAGAATAGTGTTTGTCAATGGTGTAAATAGCAGTTTTCTGCTCCGAGCTTGAGAAAGTCAGCAGTTACTTTTTTCAAAGAATTTGTATTACAGTGAGTAATTATAGTTATTAAACCACTAAACATAACATGATAACTATTTCTTATGCTAGCATATAGCTTTTATTAAAACAGGCAAAACAATCCATACAGTAGCACCACTCACAGCCAACCAGAGTAATCAATGGATGCCAGAAGGCTTTTGCATAAAATCCCTATCTAGTGCCTACTCATTCAATATCTCCAGATTAATTTCTAGCTTGTGGCCTTCATCAATGAGGAGGTTTAGATCTGAAAGCACTGCACCTACACCTTAGGATCTAATGCACCCTCCAGCAGCCACCATTTATCTATATTTAACTACAAAACTATGAAAAAATTTCAAAACAATATTTCCAATCTATGCTCTATATTATATATAGTCATATGAGTCTGAACCCAGTACAGTACCCATACATTGTGGTGTTTTTGGCTCTTTAGCAACCATAGACACCAGTATCCTATTAGTCAGGTTTGGTGTTAAACCACTGGATCGCTATATCTTAAGCTAGTACATAATGATTATTAAAACAGGCAAAACTCTCCATACAGTAGTGCCACTCAGTGCCAACCATCCAAAGCACCTCATTAGCAAAAGCCACAAGCCAGAAACTAGTCTGGGCATATTGAATGAGTAGGCCCTAGATGGGGACTATGCACAAGCCTGGCATCCATTGTGCCGGTCAGATGATGTAGGTTGGCTTAACTCAGTTCGAATCCTAGGTGAAAGCACCTCGAGGCCACCCATACATGAGATATTAAATCAAGAATACTATGACCTCTGCCCTTTTCACCTATTATCGAGTCTAATTATGAACCAACAACATTATCTGGGACATACATAAATTATTTGCTCACCTGACCCAAACTTAGCATCAGGGGAGAGAGAATGGACAAGAATACTTATGGTACTAAACAGTTAAATGTGCAAAAAAGTACTGTGAAATATGTGTTTTGCATGCCTAGATCATTCGAAAAGCAAAATAAAGCATTAACCTTTTAACCGCTAATTATATTATTGGTTGTATGAGGTAAAAATCAAATCTTTTAATTGGACAACTCACAAACTGAAGACAAAGCCTATTGTTAAAACATATTCACCTATAATATTAAATTCAACTCAGATACGTTTATAAAAAGTATATTACTAATTTTTCAGGTTATGAAGAGAACGAAAGTTCTTTCAAAAATAAATTGCTATTTATTTATTCTAAAATATTCAATTTCGGCAACATAAAAGCTATAATATAAACAAAAAGGTCGACTTTTACATTATAGAAAAGTAAATATTTCTTTTAAATATTTCTTTAATATTTTTACTAAAATCTTCAATATTTTTCGAAAATAATTTTGTTTTTTTAGTTTTTTTTTTAAAAAACTAGTTTAATTTCTGAATTTATATTTTTTTAATACTTAAAATTGCATTTGAAATGAAAATCTCAGCGTTTTTCTTTATTTTCTTTGATCAGGCGGTTTCTTTGTTCTTTCCAGCCAATCAGAATGTCTTTTTCAGCTGAGAGCTCACTAACAACCAATTACAAACGATGTTCTTTCTTTGTTTAGGTTTAAATGCGTTTATTTTTATTTTTTACTTGTAAAATAAATCAGAAGAGGGCACCATCTTACAGAACTTTTAAAAACCTATTCAAAACCTATCAAACGAATTTTTTAGCATAAGAACTGGCAGAGTTAGAGTGACATCAGATGTCGACGAGGAGCTTCGTAAGAGACGGTTGAAGAATTAATATAAAATTAGAAAACTCAAGCTTTTTTAGTTAAATAACATATTCAATTAATGACTTTTAAAATATTAATAATGTTTTAATGGCCTCCACTATTCCCCTGAATTAATGAAAAACAAATCGGACAATAAAAACAGCTATAAACGATATAATATTTTTGCGGTCTAAGTCTTTTCTTCCCAATTTTAATAAAATTGTCAACTCAACTCTCCTCGTTAAAGCACAATAAGAAAAATCTTTCGCAAAGCATTTTAATTGCTTTGCGCTAAAAACAGACAGTTTAAAATTATTTAAGATGTATATAGCTAAATACTATATACGTATGAGGCTAATGGCAGACAAAAGAGGTGTTATTGAGTAGATCAAGTTGGCAAACCAAAGGAAACTGACTCGTATTTTATTAACAAACATAAATAAAATTGGAAAGATTTTAAATGAACACTTACACCACAATGGAATACAAAATATTGATAACAAAGAGGAATAACACAGGAAAGGTCTAAATATAAATAGATAGATGATCACACAATATATATATATCTAAAATTAGGCTAATAGAAATAATTACGTTCCAAATACAATTAAATAAAACAATTCAGAAATGTACTACAATAATGCAATTTAGAAAGGTAAGATCAGAAAGTGTGGAATAGTAAATAGTTCATGAGGAGAGATACGATTACCATCCTGGTTACTTGGTCATGTTCCCACGGCGATTGTTGCTTGATCCATCTGTGGATAGGTATTTGTCCGGAGAAGGAAAAATGGAAATACGTAGCATTCTTTCAAGAAAAGTCCTACAGTCATGGCACAGACTTCAGATTAATATTGGTTGGATACTATGGCATTTTGATGGTTTTTAGGAACCCCGGCAGTAGGGAAATCCATTTTTCCTAACCACCAAACATAATCAAATCCATCAAATTCATATGACTTCTAACTGGTCTCATGTTGAACTGATATGTGATTTTGAGGACGACAGTTGAATAGCTTTTTTGGAGCAAAAGCTAAATGAGAAGCAAAATCTGAGAAAACTGAATGAGTTCTCCCAAAGAGAAATCTGAAAAAGCAACCAGAGAAATCTCAATGAATTCTCCAAAGAGAAATCTGACTGAAAAGCACGCACAAGAAAAATCTGAAAGAATTCTCCAAAGAGAAATCTGACTGACAGCAAGCAGGGGAAATCTCTAATAGGGAAAAAGAGCCAAGTCTTTTGTTCTCTCTCATATTTATACCTTTTCTGTAAGCTACCTTCTATTGTTTTGCATATGATCTTAGATCTTGATAAGACCCCCCCCCACACTCCTTTGTTTCAAGGTAACATTTTCTAAAAATAAAATTTACTTTTTTATTCTTAATTTCTTTCTTTAAACTTTGAATTTTATTAATTAAAAAAGAAAGAGAAGGCCATCTTTAATTTGCCTTGAATGGGCTAACTAATTAATTAAAATATACATTCCTTTAGAAAATGTTGACGGCTTATCTCAAAATCAAATCATACTAAATATTTTAACAAGATTTAAAAAGAAAAATACATTCTTATTTCTTTTAATAAAATAAGCATTTTATTTCAGCAGAATTTTCCATTAACTCATATATATGCTTGACATATATATATGTTTGACTAATAGGTTTTACAAGTAATTTTTATTAACAGAAATTTAATCTTGGAATGGAATTTATTTAAAAGGAAATATTTAAATGCAAATACACATTTAATAAACGTAATTAATTTTGGCTGTAATGCAAAACCCTGCTGATATTGGGCTATAAACTTAATTCAGGTCTACAATACTAATCAAGTTTATAGGAGGCTGTGAAGCATGGATCGGACTTCCAGATCCATTGCTTCATTTCCCAATAGTTAGTGAGAAAAAAAATGTTTAAAAAATGCTGTTGCTTCAGGTCAGAGGTGAAAATTTTGTGCCAGGTGAGTTCAAGCCTACTCTTTATTTGCTGTAATATTTAATTTGTTACTGACTAACAGTCTTTCTTTCTTTTACTATATAACTAATGGTTTATCTATAATTCAATCTCCTATATCTTAAATCGAGTCCGTGTTGTTTTTTAGTATAACAAGTTATATTTATCTTTTTGATTTCTAATTTTTCCGGGGTCCAGTGGTACGCAAGGTTTTATGTTTGTAGCATTATACTGTCTTTGTATGCTGTGACTATCTTTCAACAGAAAAGAATTTTCTCCACACTTCTTTTTTAATGCATACGGACCTTTATATATTGGGAAATTTTTTTTAACTTTCTTCATGCTTTACCACTTGGCCTAAGGTGTCTTAGCTATGCTTGCTTTCCTTTCCTGAATTTATATTGCTGGTTTAGATTCTTGCGATGCCGAGCCGTACAACTTAAATTTTTTCCTTGCCTTCTTTTCTTGCTCAGTCATATTCTGGACTTGGAAACAGATTTTTAAGCTATCTAGATGGTGTCTAGCATTCCCACCTGGCTCTTCTCTAAAACATTTTATGTTGCCAATCTTTGCCACAGGAGTTATAGGACTGATTACTGTCGCAGTAAAGATTTCACTGCCTTTTTGTGTCTGGATTTGGTTCGATGGCTGCTGATCATTTGTTTTTTCACTATCCTCATTTATTTGTCCAGAGAAGTCCAACTGGTGAGTGGCTTTGCCTGTTTCATAATCACTCAAGGATTTCCTATCAGTGTTGTCTTGTTTTTGATTATAATCTTCTGGTGATGCTTCTGTCACAATACTCTGTTCTTGACAGAGTTCCGTATGTGCCTCCAAACGGTTCAATCTTTGTGATGTAATTCTCGTAACTTCTTGGAACATGGTCATCATCATTTTATTTTCATCTCTCATTTCTTTGATGAGATCTTCCAAATTATATTTCTGGTCACTATGAGTGCATGTTGCCGTATTTGGAAGGTTGAGCACTACCTCCTCATCACTGTCATAATCTTCATCTTTCTTCTGTTGTTCCATTTTTGCCTAATATTGGCTATTTTGTTATATTACAATCACACCTTATTTTTAAAACGTCTTTCAGTCTTTTTATAAACAATCTAGATAAGTATATTTTATCCCATGTGTGTAGGAGCTATATCCTTCTGAATATCAAAAAAAAAATTTACTTCTTCCTAAAATAACTCAGTATTCTAAGTGCTTTATTTTATATAACTATCTGTTTTATTTGTATGTTTTTTAGAAATTAACTTTGCCTACCTCACGAGGTCCTATCTTAAACCTATATATATATATATATCAGTTTGTACATGAAAAAAAAATCCTGCCGTGTCTGTTTTTAATATTTATTTATACTACATATTATTCTCCTCCCTTCACTTTATTTATTTTTATATTTCATTAAAATGTCACTGCTATGTTAATATGATTAAAATAATCCACTTACAGCTTGACCTGGCTTTCTCTGACACCTGAAACAACTAAAAAAATGCATTTACATTAATATACAAGTATATATATATATATATATCAAAAGGAATATGTGAGCAAAAATATACATGTCATGTTTAAAATTATTTTGGCTCACTAAGCATACATTGTTATTTTGATCATCTACCTCCTATTGTTTGTTTATTTGATATCCGATATGCGAGATTGCACTAGCCGACAAATTTATTTGATGGGGGTGCCAGTCGACAAGGCGATGGCCATATCAAATATACATTTTAATGGATAATGATCCAAGCACACATTGATAAGGATTATAAAGTTTAAATGCGATTAAAATTTATTTTCACTTCACTTTCAAAAAAAAATCTCTGCTTGAATAAGTAAATGGAATTTTACATGACAATATTAATTAAGTCTAAAACGAATACAACTCAGTATGGTAACATGTCTGACCTGGGTTCGAAACCACACTACCGTTTTGGTCATGACACACACAAAAAAATCAATTTAACAGCCTAAAGTACGATTAACAAAACAAAATATATAATACAAAAACAATTAAAATAAAATCCCATGACAACCGCCATTCCGAATTATGAACCTGGGATCGAAACCAACTACCATTTTGGTCACAACCCGAAATAGATTAACAATTATCAAGCAATTTTACAGAATCACGCATTGAGATCAAAAATTGTTAAAATCATTTATATAAACACGGGTTTTACCGAGCTATAAACGAAATGTCTACTATATACACCCATATATATGAATATGTACAACATTAAATAAGCATATATATGACTACATATAAATATACAAACAGATATACCTATACAAATACTTTTTCTTATCATGTACATGATTTTATTACAATGATTGTCATATTGCAGACCGCACACTCCTATTATTTCAGGCTAGTAAATGCTGGTCGCAACTATGACAAGGAAGTAATGATTGCAGACATAGACCTATTCTTTCAGGTTACCCAGCAATTCTAAACTCTAAAGTGTAAGGCAGTGCCACCTACTCCAGTCACATTGCTCTAATTCACTCTTCAAAAATAAACATTTTTACAATACAAACAATAACATATCAGTTCAGGTTTCACATTAAATAAAATATATTTTTCCTTAATTGTAATTTATATGTATGTTACCAAATTTTTAATAAATAAAATGTATTTACATTTTTTTCTTTTTAACATATTACACCATTTTTTTTTTTTCTGTACACGTTTGGTTTGGTGCTATATATATATATATATTGTGTTTAGTACTCTTGTATATATTGTTGTTTTTATCGAGAAAGATCCTTGTAGACGTTTGGTTTGGTGCTGTATATATATTGTGTTTAGTGCTGGAAATAGTTTTTATCGAGATAGATCCATGTACACGTATATATTTTGCTGTATATATCGATGTTTAGTGCTGTAAACAGTTGTTTTTATCCGTGTACACGTATATATTTTGCTGTATATATATATTGATGTTTAGTGCTGTAAATAGTTGTTTTTATCGAAATAGATTCGTGTACACATATATATTTTGCTGTATATATTGATGTTTTCATCGAGAAAGATCCGTGTACACGTTATTTTTGCCACATTAGAAACGGCAGATTGATACCAATGTGAATAGGCCGTCCCCCCCCCCCACTCATCCCTACATTGCAGGTTTAGTACCCAAGTACCATGTTTATAAATGTAATATATAATTGTGGCTCCCCAAATTTTTTTAAATTCTCAACTGGCTCGCGTCAAGTTAAAGGTTGGGCACCACTGGTGTAAGGGGTCTTCACCTAACGGTTACTAAGGGGGTCTTCACCAAAAACGGTTACTAAAAAACAAGGGCTTCACCTAACGGTTACTCAAAGGGTCTTCACCTAACGGTTACTCAATAAATGATTCAATAGCATAATCCAAACTGGGAAAAAAAATCTTAACTAAAGGTGGCTGACATATATGTTATACAAAAATATATCTTATATATATCTTTATTAAAACGAACATACACATTTACTATTTATCAAGTTGAAAATTAAGTTTGCTATTATTAAAACAAAACTTATATTTATATATGTTTGCGAGGAAACATAACTGCAAAATATTTAAAAGTAAAAAAAATTTTGCATGATTATAATAATTCATTATATATATAAACGAAATGCAGAGAAAGTGAAAAAATATTTGCTGACACCATACGCTGACACGTGTTAATTCGAACATATCAAACTTTAGATCTTAGAAAAAATTTCTATTAACGGAAAAAATGTTATCTATTAGATCTTTACAAAAATTTATACAAACGAAAAAACATTTTATTATCTACTTGTACTTTTTTACTAAAATATTAACACACCGAATATACACTATATTTTGAAAAACATTATTACATTAAAACTCTCATATTTAAGCAATACTAAATAACATAAAGTACGAAAGCTATTTTAAGGGTGAGCGGGTGGGTATTTTGACACTATTTTATACGACGAAAAAATATAGCGACTGGCTATGACAAAACTCTAATTAGGGAAAAAACTTTTGCTATAACTCTGAAATTCAATTCTCATTATATATTCACTATAAAAAAAAACAATTAACGGAGTGTTAACTTTTTAAATATAAAATATTCATTTCAATAGATTTAAAACTCGGGAAATTTTTTTTTCTCTTCATCATCATCATCAACCATTATCAATCCACTGCAGGATGAAAGTCTCTCCAAGTTTAATTCATCTTCTCCGATCTTTACCTTCTCTTCTCCACATCACCCCTGCACACTTTCTTATTTCATCCATCCATCTCACATATGGTCTCTTTCTGGGTCTTTTACAATCTCTTGAAATCCAGTTTAAAATTTCAATTGTCCATCTATTATCATCTCTTCTAGCAATATGTCCAGCGCAACTCCACTTCAATCTTTTAATTTTTTCAATGAGGTCAGTAACATCTGTTTGTTCTCTTACCCATACATTGCGTTTTCGATCTCGTCTTGTTACTCCCAACATACATCTCTCCATACTTCTTTGAGTGGTCTGAAGTCTCAGTATTGCTCTTCTATTAAGTGTCCAAGTCTCAGATCCATAAGTAAGAACTAGTAAAACACAATTGTTAAAAACCTTCGTTTTCAAACACATATGCATATTTCCTTTTAATATCAAGTTATTTCTACCAAAAGCACTCCAACCAAATTTAATTCTATGATTAATTTCTTCCATTATGTTTCCATCTGTATTAATAATCTGACCAAGGTATTTGTAACTGTTAACTTCTTCTAATTCATCATAATCAATCTTTATTTTCATATTTTGAGCAAATCGATTAAACATTACTTTAGTCTTTTTAACATTTATCTTTAGCCCTACTTTGCTACTTTCATCTGATAATTCCTGCAACATATCCTGCAGCTCTGAAGCATTAATAGCAAAAACAACTACATCATCTGCAAAATCTAAATGACTTAAATAATCTCCATTTATTTTCACTCCTTTAGTTTCCCATTTTAATCCACAAAATACTTCTTGCAGGACTGTTGTAAAAAGTTTTGGAGATATGGAGTCACCTTGTCTTACACCTTTTTCAATATTGACTTTCCCAGTATTATATTCTTCAAAATATGACAATATCCTGGATCTATACCTTGATGATCCAATGCTTTAATCACTGAAGAAATGTTTATAGAATCAAATGCCTTTTCATAATCTACAAATCCAAAACATAATGACAACTCATATTCAATTCGTCCTTTCTATAACTTCTCTCAACACCTGGATATGATCTACTGTACTAAAACCACTTTTAAATCCAGCTTGTTCTCTTGGTTGGTGGAAATCCAATGTTCTCTGTAGACGAGTTGTAATTATATTGGTAAAAATTTTATATAAAACTGATAAAAGGCTGATAGGTTTGTAATTTCTAATATCTTTTTTATCACCTTTTTTAAATATTAATATTATTACTGCATTCTTCCAATCATCCGGTACATCTTTATCATTTAGACATTTGGTATATAACTTTGCTAAAAAAAATTCTATTTCCTCACCTGCTTCTTTTAATATATCAATTATAATTCCATCATTACCTGGAACCTTTCCTTTCTTCATACATTTAATAATGTGTCTCACTTCTTCATTTAAAATTCTGGGCAGTTCGGAAGATGTAATAGATATAGGAGGTACTTGTTCTTTATTACTATATAATTTTTGATAAAAATCTTCTACCAATTTCATGATGTCATCTCTCTTTGTAGTAACAATTCCATCTTTTTTTCTTATTACAGATATAAATTTTTTACCAATACCAAAATGTTGTTTTAGATTCTTAAGACTTTTATTTTCTTCTACAGCTTTCCTTGCTAGTTCACAGTTATACTTTCTTATATCATTTTCAACTCTTTTCCACACGATTTTACAAAATTCGAGATATTCAATTCTTTTTAATGCATCATATTTGTATATCTTCATATTCCTTCTTTTCTTCATAAATTCTCTAGTCTCAGTAGAAATTTTATTGGTCACTTGCTGCTTTTTTCTACCAGCTATCTTTGTTGCAGTTTTTAAAAGTGTATCAGTTATTTTCTTATTAATTTCATTCAAATCTGAAGCATGTTCAAAATCTACTAATATGTGAAACCGATTTGTAAGTTCTAATTTAAATTCATTAGAATGTTTCTGAAGATTAGGAATATCAACTGTAAATATTGTTTTTCGCAATAATTTTTGTCTCTCTAGTTTCACATTAACACGTATCTTACACCTTACTAATCGATGATCACTTCCTGTATTAAATTTATTAAGAACATTACAATCTTGAAATATGTATTTCCTGTTAGTCAAAATATAATCCAATTCTGCTGTACCTTCATTTGGATGCTTCCATGTCCATTTCCTTTTAACATTTTTCTCAAAAAAAGAATTTGTAATATAAAGTTTTTCTTTTTCTGCAAACTCCACAAGTCTATGTCCTCTCTCATTTCTATTACCATAACCAAAATTACCTACAGCACTTTCATCTTTCATTTGTTTACCAATTCTAGCATTAAAGTCTTCCATAACAATTTTAAAATGTTGTTTACTCTGATCAAAAGCCTTTTGTACATCCATATAAAAATCTTCTACTACTTCATCTCTATGAGAACTTGTTGGGGCATAAACCTGAATTATCTGCATTTGGTATCTGCTATTAAGTTGTATAACTAATCTTTCCACTCTGTCTGATACACCAACAATCTTGACAATAATGTTCTTCCACTTTTATTTATAATGAATCCTACTCCACTTGTATTTTCAATATTTGTGCCTTTATAATAGAGTATATGTCCTCTTTTTAAATCAATTGTTTCTTCAACTTTTCTTCTAACTTCACAAAGTCCAATAATGTCCCATTTAATATAACAGAGTTCTTCTTCTAATTCTTGCAATCTTCCATCACTTGAAAGTGATCTGCAGTTGTAAGTTTCTAAATAAAAAATCGTCATCAAATGGCAGCCTGGGTCCACAATCAGGGGATTCTTAGCACCCTCCGCCTTCGGCCACCAACCGCTGACTTGGTTGATGACTTTACAGCCTCCTGGGAATAAGGGCCATGCTCTATTTTTGTCTGTCATAATTGTATATATGTATTGGAAAAATATTTATCATTTACACAAACATTCATTCTGCCTTATCAGGCACTGAGAAGAAAGACCATGGTGTTTCTTGATCTTAAACTCAGAGATAAAAAGCCAATAAGCTCACCACGCTGGCTAATGCGTGTTGGTGAGCAGCCCATCCATGTTCATATACTATATGAATAATCCCATAGTAATAACAGCTGCAACAACAAGAACATATGGAGTGGACATTTTTGCCCTGCTCGGTTCCTTTAAGGCCTCCAAGAGGAATCTTAGGGTCTCCTTTCAGTTAATCTTATACACACTTAACTTGTTAATTAATTCAACAAAAATGACATTTGGCTCACATTAGGAAATAAAACTCGGAAAAATTATACATATATTTTTATATAAATATATTAAACTAAAACAAAACTTCTCAGGGTACTAATTCTTTTTTTTAAAAAAATGACATTCGTCCCACGGCAACAAACTCAAAGCTAAAATTTTTACATATAACTAACTATTATTTTGTGTTATTGAAAATACATTATATATATTGTAACAGTCAGAAAACGTGTGACTCATAAACATAGTGCAGAATTCAACGACCACCCAGAACAGCAGCACCATCGAGGTAGCAAAGCCACCCGTGTTACTGAGTTCGAACATAGTTTATCGGTTCCACAATACAATCCACAAAACAACGCATCTGATGTGACATTAGTAAATATTTCCTTAGGCATGGTGGTCAGGGATATGCAAGAGATTCATGATTTTATTCTCGAGTTAGCCAATAATCAAACTAATATTAATTAAACATTCATATTTACATAATCGAGGAAATATTATATAGAATGGGTATCGAATAAATGAAACGTAACTGCAGACGTATAGTTTAAAATTATTTATTAATACATTTTAATAAAACAATCATTTACTAATAATATTTTATGGATTCAAAGCTTCAGTAGCGAGATTTGCAACATGATTATATTTTAAAGAATACATTTATTTATTTAGACATTACTTTACATTGAGGACTTCAGTAGCGGTATTTCCGATACTGTAATGTTTACAAAAGGAATACATTTATTTGTTTAGACATTATTTTATCTTGAGGACTCAGTAGCGGTATTTCCGATACTGTAATGTTTACAAAGGGAATTCACTTATTTGAAGGCTTAATCTAGCTACCTAAAATTCTCGAGTAAGTATTTCTAATGCATGCCTTGGGGAATTTATACCTTTGCAATGCAAGAGTCTAAAGTAAGATTTAAGAGTAGTGGTGGACATATATTTATTTAATTAAAATATTTATTTTATGACTAAGGGCAAACATTTATTTGAGAGTGAATTATGAAGATAATGCAGAGGCAGAGTGATATATAGAATAATAAAACTAAGTAAAGGAACACGTGGTACGCTTTAGAAAGGCGATATGGAATGGCAGTATATTGAAACTGCAATGCCGCGAATGAGTTTATAAGACTGTCAGGCTGATCTCTGCCTCGGCCCAATGAAGTAAGGTGTCACATAAGCATAACCAGGGACAAGCGGTCCATGTCGCAATTTGCTGGCTGGCTGCATGACAGGTCAAATCCTATGAAGGCATTTATTATGTCCACTTGTGTAGGATGACTGGGGTTAATTTCAACCCTGAAGAATCCGGAATATTTACGGCAGAATAGATCATCGCATCTTTAAAACGTAACACTTGTATAAGTATAAACGATTATGATAAGATTTAAATAGATTTCTAATTCAGCCCTACATTATCAACATTTACTAAAGAACATTGGTGACTCTCAAAGAAATGTAATTTTATGGAATTATTCATGATGATTTAATAAATACAAAACATATAAATTGGGAATTATTATAATTAATACATCAGCCATTTGCGAAGTAGTAGACCCCTGCATTACAATAAATGATGCATTGAATGTGTGTTAATTTATATGAAAGTTAAGTTAGTTATGAAAGCAAATATTAATGAAAATTTGACACGCATTCATTGTTCCAAGCGATCATAGATTTAAACTTTGAAAATTGAGACAATTATGAGCATGTAATAATTAAATAATAACTATAGATAGAATGTAGACTTGAGAAATACATACCCAAGAAAGATAGAGTGAGGTAAGCTAGATTATTAGAGAAATTTACATATTAAATTAATTATTCAATTTTAGTTATACAAATGATAGTTTTTACATTTTATAATTTAGATAAGTAATATGAAGAATAGCTATAGCATATTATTAGAGTACTCTAGAGTTTGAACACGGACAGGTACCTGTTTTATAAGAAGTTTTCCGATTCCATTAGTTTAGCAGCAAAAAGTTCATGAGTGGCAATTCTTTCTTGTATTTAGATATTTCATTTACTTTCACAGCAGCAGCAGCTTTCTCATTCATTTCAGGCAGCAGATCTTCATGGTGAATTTATGATGGGCAATGGAAAGTTCAGCATCCGATAGGCCATCTCTCGATGGAGAATAATCTAGGTGCTTTACTTGGTCATACCTTGGCAGGAACAAATTATTTTTATATTTTTGGAGACTCTCAGTGATCGAGAGCAAAGCTAAAGTTTAAGTGAATGTCTCCAGCAAGTCTAAGATGGCCTCTTTTCTTATCTTGATCTCTCACATTTTTGTTAAGATATTTTTAGGTTCTACTTAATCTGCCCTGAGGATAATCAATGCATTTTGTTGGTTTTTAATTAAAGAAAGCTGCCGTTCTATTGTTTACATTTTACATTTACTAATTACATTTTGGGGAATTTTTCTTTAATTAATCTATTATCTATCACTGACCGATGCTTTTAAATTTCAAAGACAAAAAGGGAACATAAGATTATTTTAACTTTTAATTAAATATTACATCAGATTTTTTTAGAATTATTATTAAACGAAATTTAAACAAAGCAATAAATACGAACTTTATAATCCAAAATAAATGATTAAAATTATACAAAATTATATAACTAAAAGAAATCTAAATTATATTATTTTATCCCTATTTATTGCCTTTAATTTGAGATCGAAATGTGTGCATGTTTATGCTGAATTCTACATATATTTATACATTTTTAATATTGCTACACACACAATTCGATACCAAAAAGTTTAAATTTGGGCGGGATAGACCGGTCAGTGAGAGACAACAGAAAAAGGTGAAACTTAAGATTCGAATACGAATCTTACTGTTTCAATATGCGTACAAATTCGGGAAAAAATTCTACATATATATTATTATTTAAAACATAAATGCTGTCTACAGGGTGTGAGTCAAAATGTGGGGAAAAAATCTTATCCGTATACCTATATTTTCAAATCCCCTATTCCTATTCTTCCAAAAAAAATGAAATTTGGCCCAGTTGGTCACCAAAATGCGGGGAAACAAAATTTACTGTGCCAGTCAGATGATGTATGTTTAACTCAGTTCAAATCCTAGGCGAAAGTACCTCAAGGTCAACCATACACGAGATATTAAATCAAGAATACTATGACCTCTGCCCTCTTTACCTATTATCGAGTCTAATTACGAACCAATAACATTATCTGAGACATACATAAATTATTTGCTCACCCGACCCAAACTTAGCATCAGGGGAGAGACAATGGACAAGAATACTTATGGGACTAAACAGTTAAATGTGCATAAAAGTATAATGAAATATGTGTTTTGCATGCCTGGATCATTGGAAAAGTAAAATAAAGCATTAAAATAAAATTAGAAAACTCAAGCTTTTTTAGCTAAATAATATATTTAATTAATGACTTTTAAAATATTAATAATTCCCCTGAATTAATGAAAAACAAATCAGACAATAAAAACAGCTATAAACGATATAATATTTTTGAGGTCTAAGTCTTTTCTTCCCAATTTTAATAAAATTGTCATCTAGACTCTCCTTGATAAAGCACAATAAAAAAAATCTTTCGCAAAGCATTTTAATTGCTTTGCGCTAAAAACAGAGTTTAAAATTATTTAAGACATATATAGCTAAATACTATATACGTATGGGGCTAATGGCAAACAAAAGAGGCGTTATCGAGGAGATCAAGTTGGCAAACAAAGGAAACTGACTCGTATTTAATTAACAAACATAAATGAAATTGGAAAGATATTTTAAATAAACAATTAACTTTTACTTACACCGCAATGGAATACAAAATATTGATAACAAAGAGGAATAGCGCAGGAAAGGGTTAAATATAAATAGATAGATGATCACATAATATATATATATATATATATATATATAATAAATATTCCACAAAAAAATACTTTTAGAAAATAAAAATAAAAATAATAATATTAAATTAATAATATCTATTTATACTTTAATTTAACAAATAATAAAAATTTTAACAATTCATTTAAAAGAATAATAATTTAATTAAAATATTAACAATAAAATTTAATATAGTATAAACACATATTATAAACATAATTATTTATTGGAGAGAATAGATATATCTTACATAAACACAATAATTCTTAATTTTTAAATTATTTTAGATAATAATGTATAAAATTATACACACTAATAAGATTTTATAAATATATTTATTATTTTTCATTATTTCAAATTATTTTAATCCATTTAAATCATAAAAACTATATAATAATTTTTTTTTTATTTATTATAATTAAATATTATTTTTTAATTAAAAAAAAAATTTTAAAAAGTTTAGTCTACTCTAGTTTTAAAGAAAAGTAGTATGAAATTAAAATTTTTTATTTTTTTTATCAAAATAAATATATCCATAAATTTTAAAATACATCATCTAATTTTTTATAAGATATCTTTTATACCTATTTTAAATTTATACCAAAAATAACTATCTTCTTAAATTCAAAAGACGTTATACACAATAGAATTTATATTTAAAATAATAATATTAATTTCAAAAATAATCAATTATTTATTATTTCTATTTAATAATTTATAAAAAAAAATTAAATTAAAAAGAATAAAACAAAAATAACTAGAAAATTTCTTTTCTAAAAGAAATTTTCTAGAAAATAAGTAAGTCATTTAAAATATTTTTATTACTAAAATTATTAGAAATAATATTAATGACATGATATTCTTACCGTATATTTAAAAAAAAAATATAAAATTTTCCAAAAAATAAAATTTAATTACAGAGAATTATATTAAAGAAAATTATAATTCTAGAGTAAATAAAAACTAAAACATTGTATTTAATATAACATAAAATAATATTAATATACATCAATTGATAAAACTTCAACCAAACACCTTATAATAATATATTTTGAAATCCATATTTATCAACATAAAAAAATACAATATAAAAGAAAAATTATAACTATCAATATATTAAAATATATTTTTTTCCCAAAATTATATACTTAATTTAAGGAGATACACCAACATCTATTTTTTTTTAATTTATAAGAAGAATGAACTTTTATAAAAGAAATAATAAATTTTATTTTAAATGACGAATGACAAGTTCTTACTAGAAAATTAACGGAAAAAATTTTTAGTGGAAATAACATTTTAATAATATTTTTTTTAATTTAAAATTTATTTTTTAACAACATTAAAGTATAGGAATATTTAAATATTGTAATATAAAGGTATTTTTTAATTTTTGTAAATTTATATTCAACAGAAAAAAAATTTTTTTTTATAAAATTTTTACTTATGATACACAATTATGTATAAATTTATATTAGATCGAAAAGAAAAAAATTTAGATACTTAATAGGAAAATATCTGTTAAAATTATCAGAAGAATTAAAGAGGGTATACAATATACTTATTTAAATTTGAAACAAATTTATAATATGTAATTGAGGAACTTATCCAATTATTCTTTATAAAACTTGATTTGTAAGATATAACCAATTACTTGTAATTTCTTTCAAAGTGAAAATTATTATTTAATTTGGATAATTATTTCAATGACTAAGATACCCCGAACATAAATTTAGTGTAATTAGTGTATTTGCTTGTCTTGCCTCGATATAGCATTGGTATATGCTTAATATTCGCATAATAATGGTAATGTATCTATTTTGTGGGATGGAAAATGATCCCCCAACTTTATTTTCCATGAGGAAAGAAAACTAGTATTCGGGTATGTTTAGAACCCAAGAGCTTTCAGAGTTATGACGGAATTTATATATTTAGTATTTATCTAAAACCCAGGAGATATATTTGGGGGTCCTATAGCCCAAGTAAGAGGCAAACCCCCAAACATTTTAATGTAGTAGTTAACCTCGACCTCTTATTCCATACCTCTGAAAATGATAATTCCACCACAGGTGTGATTATTGGTTTTGTTTAGAAAGATAGGCAAGATAAGGTATAGGAGTAATTCCCAAGACCATTTGAAAAATGCATACGACAAGCATGGGAAGGGTAACCAGAGCAAGGGGTAAGTTAAAAGGGATTGAATTTTTTTTGCCAAGGAGGGTCAAAAAAGGTTTAATGGGTAATGATTAAGTAGCACCACAAAAACTATACGAGGAAAAGGTATAACAACGGTTATTAAGGTAAATATTAAAATAAAAGGTAACTTCGATAAAAACCCTAAATTATAATAAGTTATCTAAAAAAAACTACATTTAATTAAAGAAGATAATAAAAACGTTGTAGCTTGCCTAGAACAAATTTTTTTTTAAAACAGAGTTAGCAATAAAGTTAAGAACGCATAAAGATACACTAAACGGAGAGTTGAGTATCGATAAATTTTATTTGTTATATTCAATTGCATAAAGAAAAGAAGAGAAGAAGAGTTCGAATCCAGGCTAAAAGTATAGACAATAAGTTAGTTAATTTTTTTATCCATAGGGACGAATAAATGTATATGTTTGTTTATTATGTTAATCATAAAGGATAGTTTTGTAAACTATAATAATAAATTATAACTTGTTAAAATTTAAAAAAAAGCTGTTACAGTTGTCTTGGCATTTTTCTTGTGGCTAAATAAAGGTATTTGATAATACTTGCAATACTTTTCTTGGTCCGAAACATTTAGAACCTAAAATTCAAACACCAGATAGACAATTGTAAGCGATCAGAAATTTCATTATATTTAATTTAATAAGATTATTTATGGGATTGAAAACTTCAGACCAAGACATTTTATTTTAGTGTGTAAAATCACTTTATTCCCAAACTCTAGCTTTGGTTGCACATTGTTTTGTACACTTTAAGTGAAGTGCTCGTAATAAACTTGTTAAATTATTGTGTTGTCAGGATATGGAAGGCCGCACCCTGCTTTTCATCATCCGACTGAGATTCTGGATAAAGGGCTGTATTTTCAAAATTATTTATTGAATAGGTATCATCTCTTTAAATATTATAATAGGGATATGGGATGAAGATACCTGGAATTTAAATAGGTAAATGTTTCCTATAGCCGACCGAAGTGCATAGTGACAACACAACTGTCGAGCATTTTATAAATATAACAGAGAACCCGGTTGGTCATTATTATAAGGCTCTTAAATTAGAATTGATCAAATTAGACAATATTACAGGAGGCTTAAGAGATGAAATTTCTAATTGTATAATAACAAAATATGAGACATATTGGCAAATAAGAAGTTTGTTTAGTCAATTACAGACAGAAATATCACACATTGTCGAACGTGGTCACCCGAGAGTGTTTGGATAGGAAAGTAGTTTATTCTAAATTTTCTTAAATTTATTTATTAAGATAATTTTTTAATCTACCGCTGAACGCATATCGAGCGAATTATAAACTAACCAAACACGCATTATTAGGTAAAGAGGCGAGTCAAGGTTTGTTACCGCCCGAACGCGGGTTGGCTTCGAGTTAAAGAAAAACGTATGGTTAGAAAAACTAAAATTAGGCTAATAGAAATAATTATGTTACAAATACAATTAAATAAAACAATTCAGAAATGTACTACAATAATGCAATTTAGAAAGGTAAGATCAGAAAGGGTGGAATAGTAAATAGTTCATGAGGAGAGATACGATTACTGTCCTGGTTTCTTGGTCATGTTCCTGCAGCGATCGTTGCTTGATCCGTCCATGGATAGGTATTTGTTCAGACAAAAAAAAATGGAAATACGTAGCATTCTTTCAAGAAAAGTCCCACAGACACGGCACAGCGTTCAGATTAATATTGGTTGGATACTACGACATTTTGATGGTTTTTAGGAACCCCAGTGGTAGGCAAAACCCCAGTGATAGGCAAAGCCATTTTGCCTAACCACCAAACATAATCAAATCCATCAAATTCATATGATTTCTAACTGGTCTCATGTTGAACTGATATGTGATTTTGAGGATGACAGTTGAATAGCTTTTTTGGAGCAAAAGCTAAATGAGAAGCAAAATCTGAGAAAACTGAATGAGTTCTTCCAAAGAGAAATCTGAAAAAGCAACCAGAGAAATCTCAATGATTTCTCCAAAGAGAAATCTGACTGAAAAGCACGCACAAGAAAAATCTGAAAGAATTCTCCAAAGAGAAATCTGACTGACAGCAAGCAGGGGAAATCTCTAATAGGGAAAAAGAGCCAAGTCTTTTGTTCTCTCTCATATTTATACCTTTTCTGTAAGCTACCTTCTATTGTTTTGCATATGATCTTAGATCTTGATAAGACCCCACACACACTCCTTTGTTTCAAGGTAACATTTTCTAAAAATAACTTTTACTTTTTTATTCTTAATTTCTTTCTTTAAACTTTGAATTTTATTAATTAAAAAAGAAAGAGAAGGTCATCTTTAATTTGCCTTGAATGGGCTAATTAATTAAAAATATACATTCCTTTAGAAAATGTTGGTGGCTTATCTCAAAATAAAATCATAGGCCATATTTTAACAAGATTTAAAAAGAAAAATACATTCTTATTTTTTTTTAAATTAGCATTTTATTTCAGCAGAATTTTCCATTAACTCATATATATGCTTGACATATATATATGTTTGACTAATAGGTTTTACAAGTAATTTTTATTAACAGAAATTTAATCTTGGTATGGAATTTATTTAAAAAGAAATATTTAAAAGCAAATACACATTTAATACACGTAATTAATTTTGGCTGTAATGCAAAACCCTGCTGATATTGGGCTATAAACTTAATTCAGGTCTACAATACTAATCAAGTTCATAGGAGGCTGTGAAGCATGGATCGGACTTCCAGATCCATTGTTCACCCTTGATTACTCTGATTGGCACTGGGTGGCACTACTGTATAGAGTTTTGCCTGTTTTAATAATAGTTATGTGCTAGCATAAGAAATAGTGATCATGTGTTGTTTAGTGGTTTAACAGCAATTCTGCCTTATAGGATAGTGGTGTCTATTGTTAAACAGCCAAAGAAACCAAAATGTATGGGTACTGACTGAATTCAGACTCATATGACTATATAAGCTATTGAGCTTAGATTGTAAAAATTGCTGTTTTCAATTTTATTCTCATAGTTTTGTAGTTAAGTAGAGATAAAAGGTGGCTGCTGGAGCATTGCATTAGAACTTACGATCTTGGTGCAGTGTTCTCAGATCCAAAGCTCTTCATTGATGAAAGCCACAAGCCAGAATTTAGTCTGGTGATATTGGATGATTAGGAACTAGATAGGAATTTTATGCACAAGCCTTCTGGAATCCATTGATTGCTCGGGTTGGCAGTGAATGGCACTAATGTATGTAGAGTTTTACTTGTTTTTATGGCAGATGTTGTTGCCTATCTCTCTAATTTGTCTGGTTTAGTTTTAAAATCAGATTTATTTTCATCAGTATATGTTTATTCTGTTTATGTCACTATTTGTTTATTGTATTTGTTGTTTTATAGATCAGATGTTTCGTGAAATCTATCTTGATAGCTTTATAGCTTGGATCAAGAAGTATTAATATTGAAATCTCAAATATGCCATGCCAAACATTTTTATGCTAATAAAATAGTAAAGGAAATCATTAGTTCAGAAATTATTTACCATCAATTACAAAGAGACAACTTTGTTATTGATTATCAAGTCATTTCTTTCATTTTTGGAGTTTCATTAAAGATTCATAGATATTTTAATCAATGTTAGTTGTAATCGTGGATTATTGATATTCATTGATTCATTCTATTAATGTTAATGTTGACATAAATAATTTATTTTATTATTATTAAAGTGTCTGTTGAGATTTGATTTAGGAAATATCAGAGAAATTTAATTTAAGATATTAAAGGTTTTATTAAGATTTTTAACCATGCCTCATGGCAATTTAATTGTGACTGACACTTGTAAATATTATCTTTATTCTGTTTTCACAATGATTCATCAACCTGTGCAGATGCACTTGGAAATATCCAATCCTAAACTTTTGCTCTAAATATGAAGGTGTTTCTAATTAAAGAAATTCTATAAGCAGTATGCTTTATTACCTTTTCATAATTTTCAAGATAACAAAGTTGGATGAGCAAAATATAGCACATGAAGATATTTTGAAGTGGATTGTGTCATATATTAATTCAAAATTTTATTATATTAATAGATCAATTGGAATAGAGACTGCTTATAAAAGATGATAACTAATTATGTGCAATGCTTTATGCAATACTATTATGACATTGCTATTAAGGTAGCATGATATAAGTTAATTGTTGAATCACCATTATTCATAGAAAGTTTGATTTAAAATTCATCACATACTAAATTCAATAAAATAACACATGTAATTTTATTGTACATAAAACGGTGTTGCAAAGGTAGATTGAAACGTACAAAACCTTAATATTCCTGAATTGTGGCCCAGTTTTGTATCTGTTGCCAGGTGAGACTCAATGTATACAAAAGTAATTTTTATAATTTCCAATGAATTACAACAAAAACATATTGAAACCACTAGAAAACAACTATCTATAAAAAACATATACATTTATAACAAATTACACATGGAAAAAAATGAATGACTCCATTTATGAGTGTGTTTAAATAATTAAAAAACTCAATACATTAAACTTTAATGTAGGTTTCCATTATATATATAGGCTAGAGACCATCTCCAAGTTGTTAAAACATGAATGATAATCATTACTGAATTCATCTAAAGTAGATGATATCAGAGTTTTGAGTGGGATAAGTATGACCCTTAGAAATCAATATTTAATATTATTAGAAATGATAAATGCTGTACATATAATAAAGATATACATGAGAAATGGCAAGCTGGGCCATGTGATGATGACTGGTTTAACAAAGTGCATGTTGGTAGTTATTTGGCTTTTAATATAATCTTAGTCACATGATTTCATAAGAATTTTTGATGATATGGAGGTTATCCAGTACATATGTAAAGAGAAAACTCAGCATTGGCAGTTTGATACATTACATTTTGGAAATGTTTTTTGTCAATTTAAAATTTTGATTAATTATATCAAGTTTTTGATAATTTTGAATTAAATTTAAAACATTTTTTTAATCTTATAAAAATTAAATGGTACATAAGGATACTAGACCTGCTGTAAAATATCACATACATATTATTCCAATGATAATGTTTTAACTCTGCAAACTCATAAAATCATACCAGCATAAGATTTTACAACAAATTTAATTCATTTTATTTGATAAGTGATGACAGGTAACTTTATTTACTACGAAATGCAGACCAATGTTTATTTAGGGTAAATAAACCAACACCTATTTACATTTTGAATTGAAGTAAATTATTTCGACCAACACCTATTTACATTTTAAATTGAAGTAAATTATTTTTGAAATATGATGAAAATTAACCTTATTTTACACAAGATGAGGATCTATTTATTTATTGTGAATAAACAGCCAAGTATTTATGTTTTTGCAAAAAAATGATGCTGTATTAACTAAACATTTAGCAATACATTTTCATTCTCATAAGAAAGCAAAAAAATGATACTTAAAATAACAGGCAGACTGATGTAGTTTATGTTCTACAAAATGCAAATGAAAGTTGTAGTATCATTCAGCACCCATGTTATCACAGTGGTAGCATTTTGGATTTTTTTTTTGGAATAATATCTCACCTATGCAAACATTTAACATATAATTATTCTAATCTATTACTGACTTTTGAAAATATTGAACTGCATATCGTCCTTGGAAGTGAGAAATTCCCAATTTCATTCAATAAAAAACTTGTTCAAAAAATTTACATGACAGAAAATAAGGATGGATAATAAATTATATCCACACCTTATTTCTCCAGATGATTGATTAGTCATTCTAGTATTTTTCAAAATGTAAACTTAAAAGCAAAAACATTTTTAATTACAACTTTTTTTGATTAATGTATTATCTAATAATCATTTAATAAATAAATTTTATTCCTATTTAAAAGATTATAGCGCAAATGAATCCAGACAATCAAGTTCCCTACATCTACCCACTCATTTTATACAAACAATATACATGGTCACATATATGTAAAATAAATAAATCTTTGAATTAGAACTCATCAATGGGTCCAGATTATTATATACCACACACACATTGATAATCAGTTTTTAGTGTATATTAAGATAGCAAGTCTTCAAACTTTAATGGACAGGTTTCAACCTACCCTACCACCCAACTCTTCAGTCTTCCATACCATTGGAAATCTAATGATGGAATGCCCAATCCCTTGATGATGCCAATATTATTGTTTATCAAAGTGTGAAGATTTATTATCTTAATGAAAACTGAGCACTTATTATATATGTATGTGGTAGATCAAAATCTGGACAACTGATGAGTGCTGGTTCAGCATGAAATATGTATATTGAAAATCATTTAACTTTTTTACTCATGGAGTCATATGTATCAGTTATAAAACATGCAATAGTAATCCCAGTGATATAAAGTATACCCGTATTTAAACATTACAAAATTTTAAATGTGTTTAATTCGGTTTTTATTTAGACTTTTGTTTGTGCAGTTGAAATTCATTAGAGCAGGTCTAACATGTAAGTTTTAATTACATAATTTATTTTTAAAAAAAAACTGCATAAAGAAACTTGGTTTTTTGTAAGCATACAATATTTAAAAGTATATCACAGATAGAGATTTTTAATAAATCTTATTTATTATGGTATACATTTAATAAAATATGTTGTGTCTAATAATTATATTATTGATCTTTTTATATTTTTATATGGCATGAATACTAGTAGTAAGTTTTTGAAATTAATTTTATCTATTATAATAATTAAACATGTATAATTTCTAATAATGTTAAACTTTTTTTATAAAAATAAATGTGTTTTAATTTGCATTGCATTATGTCTTAAGATACAAGTAATGTACATAATAAAACAAATAGACAAGCTGTACTCTATTTAGGAGCATATATTCCATTAAATGCTTTGTAGTAATTTTTATTATGGGTGAGTACTATGGACATATTTTAAGGAATAATAGTTTTTTCATCAGTCTTCTGTGAGATTTTTTCCAGCTGCTATTTGTGGCACAGACTATCATAATGTGTCTATTATCATGTAACTCCATGTAGTTGCATAATATGTCTGGCAGAGCAGTATTTCTGTCTCCTTCTTTCTATTTGAAGGATTTTGATCTGAAGTGCTGCTTGAGGATCTTTTTGCTGATTGTCTAAAGTACATCTGGCATCTCACTGACCAAAAGTAGAAATCCGAATTGATGGGAAATACTTTCAAATAGTGTGTGAATGTACCATTCTTATTTCTTGAGGCTTTCTGCATGAGATATCTAAGATACTGCAGAACCTGACATTCTAGTACCACATGTCGAGTGGTGTCTTCAGCTAGATTACATAATTTGCATGTAGGGGCTATTCTTGCAATTCCCATTTTGTATGAGAGAAAATAGTTTTTTGGCAATGGCTGTAGATTGATTTTTAAAAGAAAGTCTAAAAACTTGGGTTCTAAGTACCAATGTCTGAACTTTACTTTTGTATTATTTGTTTGTTGGTACTCTTCAGAAGTGTGGGAGCCATTTGCCTGCATCATTCATGATATATAAACCACAGTAATTGATATTGTTCTCAAATATTCTTTTATCTAGGTTATCTATGTCCATTATTTTCTTAATTAAGATTTCAGGACAGCCATTTATTTTGGGTGGTGGTTTATCCGATGGCTGTACTTCTAAGTTTTTTTGCAATATTTGGGTATTTGTCTTTTAGTCTGTGTGTCTGGAGAGAGTGCAGTGATAATCCATTCTCTTTTGAGTTCTTTTGCAGATTCTGGAAGTTAATTGATGCTATCTTTTCACTCCATATCAATTTGGTACAAATAGTAGATTTTCCTGTTACAAGTGCCTGTAAAGTTGATTACAGGCATGTAGTAGTTCAACTTGAGATAGATTAATATGTTAATGAGGAATATTTTAGCATGGATTGAGGGGTAGACTTTCAATAATGCTTTGGTAGTGGTTTGTGTTGCTGCCAATAATGTATCTTGGATTATTTTTCTCATGCATTTAAAAAATTGTGCATCAGAAGCTGAAGGAAATTGTGGGGTTTCACTGAAAATGAAGAAGTTATGGATGATCCAGTTGAAATTCTCCATGTGGAGGATTTATTGTAGTTGAATTATAGCCTGTATTATTTTGAATAATTTTGCAGTATTGCTAATAAAGCTGGAAAAGGTTTTATTGACAAGGAAAAAACTGCAATGTTGTCAATGTATGTGATATGAACTACTGGATTTTGAAAGCATACAATGTATATCCCTGGCATTTTGTTTCCCAATTCTATCAACAATGGATTAATGTATACTTTATAAAACAATGCACTCAATGGGGATCCTTGAGAAATGAATTTCTTGGTTTGAATCCTGTGATTTTTCCATTTAGGGTGATACTTTTAGTATTATTCAATAAATTAAAAATTATGTTTAGAATTTGATTCAAAACTTCATATTCTCTTAATCTATAAGCTGGTCTATGCAAATTGACTCTTTCATAAATTTTTGATTTGATCTGTGATCAATTTGAACAGTGATAATGCTTTCAAAATTGATATATCATTTTTGGCAAACTGAGAATGTGAGATTTTTGGTAGTATCTTCTCCTGTATCTTGTCTTTATTTATGTATCCTATTATTTTAATTAATATTGGCTACATTACTATTGGCCTAATGTTTTCCAGTTTTCCAATGGAGATGAAAGAGTTGTTTGTTTAAGAACATGAAAAGTGATATAGGATATAGACCTTCAATTTGTTGGCAGCCTCTTGATAAGGGGTTTATCATATTGTGTATAATTGGCATTGTGAACTAACTGAAATGCAACAATAGAAATTTTGGAATAGTGTGTGGTCCAAGATAGACATTGTCAGGGAGGGCTTTATCTTGTTCAGAATGTCTGCTTATGAGATCTCAATTTGTTTGTGTCTTGTGATTACTTAGTTTGTCTTTAAAATATAGATAAATCTCATTTAGTATGTCTATACCTGTAAAACATTCACTATTTCTAATTTATAGATGATAGTGTTTTCTTTTTTTTCCTATAGGCAAGGGCTCATCTTTTGTAGCCGCTTGACCAATTATGGGGTTGAGCTAGATAAATTTTGTACTTTTTCTTTGAGATGTATTCTGCTAATGTGGCTTGATTGTCTTTATATTGTTGTTTTAGATTCAAGATCAGATTGACAGAGCTAGGATTGTTGGTAATGGCTTTGAGTGAGTTATTGAGTTTTTTCCATTTCCTTGATTATTTTTGTTGGTGGTTTATTTTTCATTATGTCGTTCTTGATAAAAGCTTGCAGTATATTAACAACTAAGAAACATGATTCTATAGGTGGAAATAACAGTATCTGGATTTTATTAAAATATGTATGTGCCTCCGAAACCACCTTTTCTGAGGTTGTGTTTTTAAGTAGCATGCAAAGAGTGTTATTACATTTCAGGTTTGAGTGTTGCCACAGGTCTATTTCTAAATTTATATTTAGTGCAAAGTAGTCTAAAAAACCATTGGCTGAAGATTCGAATAATGTTAAACTTTGTAATAATTTTAATACAGTTATATTTTTAAAAACATTAATAACAAATTATAAATTGCAAGGTTATCTGCAATATGTAAATTCTGGATAATTGGTTTTTTTTTTTCAAGATTCGTTTTATATTAAAGATATTGTATTTAACACATGTTAAAAAAATTTGATATGAATGGACTGTATAAACAATTGCAAGAAATAAAAAGTCGTTTTTTTATCGTTTATAAAAATGAGGTAGAAGAAGCATCTCACAAGAAATTGAATTGCATTCTTGATATTGTTTTTTTATTTTATATAAAGATATGATTGTTTATTTATGCTTTTTTGCAGGCAGAAAATTGATTCTTTATAACAATGTACTGACTGAGCAAAAACTTTAACTCATTATTTTAGTATTTATATGCTTTTCTCATAGAGTCCGGAAAAAAACTTTACATTAATGTTATTAAATATATTATTTATTAGCATGATTTAACTAAGTAAAGCACTGTCTTTCAGAGCATTTTATTTCATTATTTTAGTAATTATATGTTTTTTTTCTTATAATCCGGAAATAAACAAACTTCTACATTAATGATAATCAATATTTTGTTTATTAGTATTATCTTATGACAACACAGAAATATTTTCTTGCAATAATTATTACTATCTTTAAACTTAATGATGCAATAGTAAACATTCTCATTGTGAATCTATTGTATGTTATTTTATAGTTATAAAGGACTTGGAAAATTAAAGTTCTACACTATAAGCATAGATTAGCAAACATTTTCCAGTAAATCTCATTAAAATGTACATGTGCTATATTGTATTTTTGCGTAGATGTTAAAAACACAAAATCAAAGTGATTTACAATACTCTTCAATTTAATGAAAACACTATAATTTATATCAATCTACTAGATTGTAAGTTTCTTATTAATGAAAAATTCAATAAAGCTAAAACAAATTATATCAAAGTTAGATTGCCTTATATTTTGCAGAGATTGGTACTGTAATGCTCAGAATCATATACCTCATTAACACAGCAGAATTCAAATCCCAGACATGAAACTCAACACACTAAGAGGGGTTGCATTTAGAAATACTAAGTTCGAATCTAAAATCTATTCACCACAGTGTTACCTATGCGATAACTCATCTAATGCTACTAATAGCATAGTTTCTTGCTGGTGTTGGTGGTCAGCCATTTGTATACAGCTCAGTTATTTGTGGAATGCTTTCAATTTATATTTCTATCTCATAATCTCTAATCTTCTTAAGCTTTCTTTGTTCATTGTTCTGGAAGATGTAATCATTATATGTTCCAAAAAAAATGGAAATAGATTTGACAAAAATGTATATAACAAAAGTACAATCATTAATGTTAATCCCCATTTTATTTAAGTAAAAATTTTAATTAAAAAGTCCTTCCCAAGATTAAAACAATATTATATTCCAGACCCTTTAATTATTTTTGGACAATTAATGGTTGCATCTTTTTTTTCATATGTCAAAGCATCGGTGGGGACGTAAACCCAGAATAACTGCTTGTAAGGCAGTCGCGCTAACCACTAGGCTACCAACACTTGACAATGGTTGCATCTTTTATCTTGGATTTTACAAAATATAGTTTAATTAAAAAAAAAGTAATTTAAAATAAAAAGTTTTGTAAACAACATATAATAAAATATTTATAAAATTAATTTTTTGTTAGTAGTTTGCTCCTATAATATATATATATATATATATATATCAGATATATATATATATATATATATATATATATATATCTGAGCCACACCTATGTACTTTAAATTAATAAAAAAAGTTAATAATAAACAAAATATTGAAAAGTTAAAATTTATATTTTTAGGTGTGCATCTCAAATATATACATAATATATACACAAGTAAAGGAGAGGGATGGGTTATAGAGTTTGAACATAGTTTAGTACATGGAAAGTGGATAGAACCATGAATCTCATCCTTAAGCTAAGATTATTTGCTTCAATGTTTAATTGATCTTTGATTCTATTTGCTATTGAATGTAATTTATATATAAACCTAAATGCTCTATAATTTTCTTCTTAACTTTTTATGCAGAATAAAAAAACTTAAGTATGATTATATTATAATGGTTTGGGTGAACATCAAAGCTAGCAGTCTTACTGTATCTGCTGAACAGGGCGCCACTAGGCCATTTGAACCTAGAAAATTTATAGAGTAGGCAGAAATGCACTGTTATAGATCCAACTTCTATTTATTAAGACCATCAGCCCATGCCACTAGCTCAGAGAGATGCAGAGATTATATGAATTCTTATCCAAAAAGATTTTCAATATTAAAATAAAAAAATAAAAGAAGCCACTGCCAGTAATTAACACACAAACATTTATTTATGCACATATAGATAAAATTGAGGAATAAAATTTATTATTTTAGGTTGGTTATTAATTTAATTTTTAAATTTTTTTGTTTGAAAAATCCGCACAGATTTGTTTAATAATATTTTTAAGAGTGTCGAGTATGAATAAACTAAATAGATTGCATTTGAAAAGAAAAAATTCTATCCCTTATTTAACCTTAGGCCAAAAGTTTGCAGTTAAACTAACATCAATCTATCTGATACATCGATGTATTCAATGCAGCATGATACGACAGCACAAATACCATACTGTCAGGAATATACATCTGAACAGCATGGTTATAGAAAACATTGACTCTCATCCCAGACAGGAATAATACATCTGTCTGATGAGAAGAGCAATAAAAAAAACTGCATAGGAAATGACTGCAGTTTCCATCTTACTATCCCATTCCATAGGCTAAAAGGGGTGATCCAAAGAGCAGGGAATACCATCTGTCTTTGTTGGTCTGTGAGATATGGGACTTATTTTGACCAAGTGCAGCATATAATAGGATCCTGCACATAGCGAATCTCATACTACATCTACTAATGACACCAGTATATTCAATTAATTAACCCAATTTAACTATGAAACAAATAACCCAAGATTAACCCTCCCTTAATTAATTAATATAACTTCACAAATCTATATAGTTATTCATGCCTGACTTAAATTTAACATTTATATAATTTAGTCAATTAATAAAAAAAATGAAAATGATTAAGTTAGCAAACTTAAATGTATAAAAATTAAACATTAATAATTAATTTGAAAACTCAAAAATCAGATAAAAGTTTATTTTAAAATTTAGGTTAGCTGAATATTAAAAGCTTGTCAAATCTTGACAAAAGTTCTTAATTACTTTTAAGTTTTACAGTTTATATCTTACAGTAGAAGAATTAAGATTCCTGGTGCCAATTCCTGTGACATCTCTATTGGAAGACCGGTATGTTGTTCTGGAGGTGGCCTTAGCTGGTTCAATCCTGGTACTATTTGATTGCAGAACCCATATGATTCAGAGTCTGCAATAGTACCATTCATAATTCATCAGTCATTTCATTTGAAATAAAAGAGAGTGACAAGTGCATCTTATCATGCCTCTCAAAAAAAAATCAAGCTGGAAATGTCCTTAATTTCAATATTTTTCTTTTTGTACATATCGTCCGCATACACTTAACAATCAATCATTTTCATTAGGGTCTGAGCGCTGGTTTTCTGCTTCTATTGGACATTCTTCTTCAGAGTGGGAAACAATTTTTAATTTTTAGCTATATCTTTTATCTGACTTTTTAATTATATAAGATCCCCAATGCTAGTTTGCTTTTCGACAACACAATCATTTAATTTAAAAGAACAATCATTTCCATTTTGAGATTACAGGAATTAATTAATATCTGATTCCATTTTTACTTACCTTACTTTAAAAAAATATTAATCTTTAAATCTTTACTCTTTTTTTTATAAAGTTATGCATCTGTGTGAATATATATATATATATATATATATATTGCAATGGGAAATATAGTACATATGTCTGCTTCATTTAGTGCCAATGTCATCAGCACTAGTGATGGTTTGAACCCAACCTTTTATAATAACTGACACCCATCTCATAATAGGTGGTAGTATAATTATAATCAATATTATAATCTTTTATCTAATTAATTTGTATTTTATGATTAACTAACCTTTTATAATAGTTTATTTATTTGATAATATTTGTAAAACTGTATATTATGTTTATTTTATTAAATTGGCATTGATATGTAATTGAATCCTAGATATGTATAAAATGTTACAAATATTTTAAATTCTTTTATTAAAGTTCATTTTGCGTAAATTAATCAGTTGATAACATTTTATATTTATCTTTTGATAAATGTACATTAAAGGATCAATTATGTAAACAATATAATATTTGTAAGAAATATTTTGTAAATTTCTATTTAAGTTTTATGTCAAATATTAAATTTGAAAGTCATTATACCAAATTCCTAAAATTTTCCTGAATAAAATTTACATTTTTGTTAATCTAATTCTTAATTAAATAGACTTTGTTAATACAATGACTGATAAACTTAATATGCTTGTTGCTGTTTTCTTTTAATTAGCAAATGAACCCTTGGTGCATGTTTAATGCAGGATGATAGCTTTCCCTCCAAAGCAGGCACCAACATCAGAGAAACACTTAGAGCAGTTGCAGTTGTCACTGTAGATTGAATCCTGTAGATAAAGCCAGATCAAATAAATAGTGGACATTTTTGATAAAAAGGCATTATTATTTGAACAGTTGACTGAAGAGATTAGTTTAGATTTACAGTACCTTGTGACTAAAGAAATGACAGGGTGAGAAGATCAGCCATTGCTTTCCAGAGCTCTGTTTCCACGAGCTCATCAATGCCTTTCCAGTGCTTTCAACATCTAGCTGGAGACTGTACTGTGTCAAGGAAGCCTGTTAAATGATCTGACAGTATTACTGCCTGACCAATTGATTCTGAGGTAATGTCCAATTTGCTGCAAGCCACTGAGTCTATTTTACCTGTTTTCTAAATCAATATTAATTTATATTTTATATATCTGTAATGTTTGTACAACTTAGTTTAAAATGCATCTTTTAATTTTTCTCTTAAATTTAAAATATCAATTCTTCTAAATATCTCACATTATTTTGATATGGCAAATTTAAATTAATTTTTTGTTGGTTTATTTATAATATTGACTTACTGAAACTGCCAAGTACAAAAATTCAATGAGCAATTAACTTTATACCTCTCCCTTATTTTCTCCAGTTAAAAATCATTACAAGAGACTTAATCCCATTAAATTAATTAATTAAAGAAAGCTTGTTTAGTTTTGCACCTCATATTAAAAAATTTATTTTTAAATGATTGAAATTATTTTAAAAGTATCTTATTATTATTTCCAATTTGAAATAGCCCTTGTAATTATTTCTGAAAGGATAATGAATTTTATTAAAACAGTTAAGTAAAATCTATTACGATTTCTGTAAAACAAATGTCTTGAAAGAAAATCGTTGAAAGCATTTTATCAGTATATGTTTCATACATATATATTTTTATTTGTCAAAAAAATAGTAAAAATTTGATGCATAATTTATGCTGTGTATTGTCAAACTTCACCATAAGTGAGTTTGATATCCAATGCTCCATCTATGTTAGTTAAAAGACAGTCTTATTTGTAATTACCGATGATAAACTATTTAATAACTTAATAAATGAAATATTTGGAAAGTGTGGAAAATAATTTATATTTTAAATTTTAATTATTGCCTTCCCTTTTTATATTGTTTTATGATTCATTCATTAATTGTCTAAGGTTTCTGGGGACTTTCTATTATGTCAGGGCACCGATTACTTTAATCAGGATTTAAGTTATTATTTTCATTAGTGATACACTAACTATCTATATATGTCTGAGGCATTATGTATTTATAGTTACAACCATTTCTTTATTATTGTTATTCTTGCTTTGCTACATACCTCTCAGCACATTTGGAAGTTTAAATATGACCAGTCCAATCCTTCACTTTCCCTCAAAGTAGGCATAGTTCATACCAAGGGATCTTTTTTGGGGGCATTGCCATTAAGATGTGTATGGGAAGTACAGCACATCAAATCTATTATTATTATTATTCAGACATGTATTGGCTGGAGGGCCAGAATTTCTCATCATCTGCCTGCATATACCAGGGATTTCTTTTAGCAAAGCCACCTAGAGGTTTGTAACAGACCTCATTTATTCTTTTGTTGTAATCTATAATAGCATACTGCCTTCATCATCATTTTACATCTTTATTTAGAAAACCTGAAATGCTCTTCACCGTGATGGCATGTCCTTCACAAACCAACCCCATTAATTAGTTAAATATGATTATCTAATTTATTTAAAATGAACTATCTTGCTTTCCACACTCAGTAGAGACAACTGATTTAAATGTAATAGTGATATAAATGTACATCGTTCATATCTTATCTATCTCTCTATATTTATATATAAAATAGATTTATTTGTAATATTTTAAAGAAGGCTAATAATATGTATTGCTGATTGGTTCTTGGCAGACCTATTAACAAACTTATACCTTGTTGCCAAATGCTTTGCATTTAGCAGCATCAAAAATGAATTCAAGAAAATAGCCAAGTTGTATAAACAAAAACTTAACTTATTTTGTAACTCAATTCCTTAATAAATTCCTATAATATTATTATTTTAAATTAGCTTAGTTTGTCATCACTCCAAATCTCTATGGTTAATTATTCTATTTATTTATAATATTTCTTTGATTTAAATTCACTTCTTTGTAATGTTTCCAGAAAGAATTACATTATGGTTCAAACCATTAGTAATCAATATCCAATCACATCTGTACCTTTCTGCAATTCACCAAATCATTAATTTCTTATATAAACCCATTATTATTTTGAGTCTCTTTGTGAACCATGACCTCCAGCTGGGATAGAATAAAACCAAGCACTGCTAGTGTCATCACAAATGTTATCCATTAGTCATAGAAGCAATAGTTCAGGCAAATATGTTAGTATTCACCCTTGCCCTGACATCTGTATCTTGAGCATGGTTAGATTCAAGGTACTTTTGCTTGGATTATTGGTCTTGTTCAATGAATACACGATTTTGACCAGCTCAATATACGTTTAACAACTCTTCAATTTTTTTTAGCTTTTAGTTTTTATTTATAAACTTAAGTTTTTTCTTTTTAATAAATCAATTTTTATTTACAATATTTTTATTTTAAATTAATGTAATGGCATATTATATACCGTTTCATATCACTAAACTTCCTCAAAAAATAAAAACATTAAAAAAAAAGAATTTACTTAGTGTTAGTAATTACATTACACAAATTATTTATATACTAAACTTTTTTTTTAAAGACGAAACTTTGGTTAGTAATTACAAAAATGAATATAATGGGAAAAAAATGTTGACTGTTGATTCTTTACTACCAGCTAAATTTCTACGC
The DNA here is from genome assembly GCA_028023455.1 of Epiperipatus broadwayi. Classification (NCBI taxonomy): domain Eukaryota; kingdom Metazoa; phylum Onychophora; class Udeonychophora; order Euonychophora; family Peripatidae; genus Epiperipatus; species Epiperipatus broadwayi. Next base: position 278,343 of record JAQFVV010012605.1, on the reverse strand, counting down.
TATCCCTTCCGAGTTTCTTTTCTCCTACTTTTAACTATTACTTAGGCAAGTTAAAGAAGTTACATGATTTTAGACTTCTTTTTTTTTAAATTTTGATTTATATTAATTATTATGTTTTATATTCCTCGCATTTATTTTTATATATGCACAATTTTCTTACTGGCAGTACTTTTTACAAGATATTCAAACCGTAGCTTTATATAATGGATAAAATATTTCACTTTAAAAAATTTACTCAGGGTACTTGTGCTTTATTATACATCGGCCCCACATTGGGTGCCAATTATAATGGTCTGGGTGAACATCAAATGTAGAACTCTTACCGTATCTGCTGAACAGGATGCCACTAGGCCATTTGAACCTAGAAAATTTATACAGTAGGCAAATACATGCTGTTAAAGATCCAACTTTTATTTATTAAGACCATCAGCCCATACCACTAGCTCAGAGAGATGCAGAGATTTATAAAATATGAATTCTTATCCAAAATTTTTTTCAATATTAAAATAAAAAAATAAAAGAAGCCACTGCCAGTAATTAACACACAAACATTTATTTACGCACATATAGAAAAAATTGAGGAATAAAATTTATTATTTTAGGTTGGCTATTAATTTAATTTTTTAATTTAAATTTTTTTTTGCTTGAACAATTTGCACAGATTTGTTTAATAATATTTTTTAAGAGTGTCGAGTATGAATAAACTAAATAGATTGCATTTGAAAAGAAAATATTCTATGCCTTATTTAACCTTAGGCCAAAAGTTTGCAGTTAAACTAACATCAATCTATCTGATACATCGATGTATTCAATGCAGCATGATACAACAGCACAAATACCATATTGTCAGGAATGTACACCTGAACAGCATAGTTATAGAAGACATTGACACTCATCCAGACAGGAATACTACATCTGTCTGATGAGAAGAGCAATAAAAAAAACTCCATAGGAAAGAACTGCGGTTTCCATCTTACTATCACATTCCATAGGCTAAAAGGGGTGATCCAAAGAGCAGGGAATACCATCTGTCTTTGTTGGTCTGTGAGATATGGGACTTATTTTGCCCAAGTACGGTGTATAATAGGATCCTGCACGTAGCGAATCTCATACTACATCTACTAATTATACCAATATATCCAATCAATTAACCCAATTTAACTAAGAAACAAATAACCCAAGATTAACCCTCCCTTAAATAATTAATATAACTTTACAAATATATATAGCCATTCATGCCCGACTTAAATTTAATATTTATATAATTTAGTCAATTAATAAAAAAAATGGAAATGATTAAATTAGTAAACTTAAATGTATAAAAATTAAACATTAATAATTAATTTGAAAACTCTAAAGTCAGATAAAAGTTCATTTTAAAATTTAGGTTAGCTGAATATTAAAAGCTTGTCAAATCTTAATGAAAGTTCTTCATTACTTTTAAATTTTACTGTTCATATCTTACAGTAGAAGAATTTCAATTCCTGTTGCCAATTCCCATGACATCTCTATTGGAAGACCAGTCTGTTGTTCTGAAGGTGGCCTTAGCTGGTTCAATCCTGGTACTATTTGATTGCAGAACCCATATGATTCAGGATCTGCAATAGTACCATTCATAATTCATCAGTCATTTCATTTGAAATAAAAGAGTGACAAATGCATCTTATCATGCCTCTCAAAAAAAAATCAAGCTGGAAATGTCCTTAATTTCAATATTTTTCTTTTTATACACATCGTCTGGATTCACTTAACAATCAATCATTTTCATTAGGGTCCGAGCGCTGGTTTTCTGCTTCTATTGGACATTCTGCTTTAGAGCAGGAAAAAATCTGTAATTTTTATCTATATCTTTCATCTGACTTTTTAATTATATAAGATCCCCAATGCTAGTTTGCTTTTCGATAACACAATCATTTAATTTAAAAGAACAATCATTTCCATTTTGAGATTACAGGAATCAATTAATATCTGATTCCATTTTTACTTACGTTACTTTAAAAAAATTTCTTTTTTATATAAAGTTTTGCGTCTGTGCGAATATATATATATGTTTAACAACTCTTCAATTTTTTTTAGCTTTTATTTACGAACTTAAGTTTTTTCTTTTTAATAAATCAATTTTTATTTACGATCTTTTTATTTTAATTTTAAATTAATGTAACGGCATATTATATACCATTACAATATATTCACTATCATTAAATAAACATACCAACCTCAACCCTTCATAAGCAATCTTCTCCAGAATAAAATGATATATCTCTGCCTTAATATTTATTTTCTTTTATTATATATATATACCACCTACCATTAGTTTCATAAAATGTTAGAACATACTGTTTTGATAAACTTTCTAATCTTGTTTCTCATTACAATCATTTATTGCATTTACATATTATATACAAAATATTTGCCATTTATTTACTTTTTTATACTTAGCATATTATATAAATGTGCAGAAGTAAAATTAAACAGAAGAAATTTAATATTCAGGCCATAATGATATTTGTGACAAATATGTAATGGAAATTTGAGTGTGGAACTAAGATATACAAATATGCAGCGGTATACTTCGATTCTAAATAAGTATTTGTTAGACAAAAGTTGAATGGATAATAAAAAAAAATTTAAAATGATTTATTTCAATTGAAATATATATAATATCCAATGTGATGATGATTCATAACTTAAGTACAATTCCTCCCAAAAATACTTTAAATGTTTTTTTTTACTTTCAATAATAAAGAAGTAAAACTTTAAAGTGCCAAACCTTCTGAATAGTTAGTTTATTTTTGAAAAACTAATTAATGCCTGATCATCATAATTTAAACGATAATACCACCATTCTAGCATGTTCCCCAATGTATTGCAAGGTTTTTCTGAGTTGTGGAAATAACTTGGAAGTACTAAATGTTAATTATTTCCTTGGCATTAACAATGAATTGAATATAAAATAGGATGTACTTCAGATTGGGTCAAATCTTTTAATTGCCATTTCCACCCCCCAAGTATTTGAACAATTGTTTAAATTTATTTCATGTTATAACATACTCTCACTACCAAGATAAATTCTAAAATTAACATACTGATACAAGTATATGGTCTATACTGAACTTAATGTAGTTACAAGGAATTTGAACTCAAGACTTTTAAGTTTTTTTCATCTATTCATTTCATCTTATGCAACCATTACACATAACCACATATATGACAAAAAATAAATGATCTGCAATAACATGTTTCATGCTGAATTAGAACTTATAAGTTGGTCCAGAACATTTTTATTCTCATATATATTCAGTGTTCAGTTTTTATTAAGATAATAAATCTTCAAACTTTAACAGACAGGCTTCAATCGTCTTCACCTTCCAACTTTTCAGCCATCCATATCATTAAAAATGTGATGAAATGCTGAAAGTTCTTGGTGATGTCAATATTATTGTATAAGTTGCAGTAGATAACTGTTGAGAAACTGAAAGTCAGTTCAATGGTTTTTTAATTACAGTAAGTTCAATGAAGGCAATATATTTGCATGTAAATAAAACATCTTCACACTGTACTGCACATCCCTCTTCTGTGTATTTAAATGGATATTATAAGTCCTATATGTGAAGGATCACAGTGACTTAGGGTCAACATGGGTATGACAATAATATTCAGATCAACAGAGCTTTGTGCATTCCATCATCAGATTTTCATTGATATGGATGACTGAGCAGTTGAAATGTAAATAAGATTGAAGCCTGTCTATTAAAGTTTAAAGATTTGCTATGCTAATATAAACTGAGCAATTATTATATATATGTGAGTGAAAAATGATTATCTGGACCCATTGATAAGTTATGGTTCAACATGAAGAACATCTATTAGAGATAATTTATCTTTTCCATATGTATCTTGTCATGTATATCAGTTGTATAAGATGGAGAGGATAGATGTAGAGAGCTTCAAAGTCTGAGTTCAAATAACTTCTAATTAACATGCCGATGTTGATTACAGATTTTAGCATTAGAAGAAAATATATAGATGTTTCTTTCTTTTGCCTTTAGTTCTTGTTCTTAGCTTTTATTGTTTTTTAGCTGCTATGTTATTTGCATGTATGATACAAATTTAAATAATGTGTACCTTGTAACAGAGTAATTATTAGCCGATAGTTTAAATTCTAAATAACATACTTGAATTAATAATGAACTTTATTATTATTTTACAAATTATGATAATATCATTTCTATTGTATGATATTTTTACAATTAAAAATTGGTTTAATCTTTTTGTATTTGGGTATTATTCTGGAAATTGAAAGAAAAGATTCAAGACCTTTTTATGTACCCAATAAATGTGTAATATTATGATATCAAATTGAAAGAAAATAAACCCTGTGATGTATATTGAAAAACCTGTGAAAACATGATTTTCTTTTTCCAAATGTGCTTTTATTGTTATTATTTTGTGGCATATATATTTGTCACTTACAAAAATGTTGTCTTTTTTAAAATGTGGTTTGATTGCTATTATTTTGCATAATTTATATTTGTCAATGGAAAAAAACATTGTCTTTTTGAAAATGAGGTTTGATTGTTGTTATTTTACATTATTTACAGTTCATTTGATTTCAATTCAATGAGTGTAAGTAGTTTTCATATTTTACATAAAAATGAGGACATATTTTTGCCTAGATTCAATGATATAAAACATTTTTTTCCGCGTGCATGAAAAATGATACAAAATTATGTTGCTTAATATTTTTCTGGAAAATCTTGACACAATTTGCAATCACATGTTCATTTTGAGGAAAAATTTTCAGTTCAGGTCTATTTTGTTGTTTGAATGTGATTAATTCCTGGTATTTATTACATTGCAAATAGTGTATGTGTGTACTTTATGTATTTTTGTAAATATTATTTTAAAAAATTATAATTCAGTGATTGTTTTAAGTGTATGTAAAGTAACATTTGGGACTTTATTCAATATATTTTTAGGGGTCAAGAAAATGTAGTTTTTAAGATAACCATTTTTTGGTTTACAATGTTGTTTTTAATTACTCATTTATTCCTGCAACTCATACATGTTTACTTTTTTATAATTTTACTTGTGTGTGAATTTGTTAAAGTTAGTACTGCAATATAGTATTAGATGTGCTGTACCTTTTCATAATCAGATTAACCTGCTCAAAATGCAAATCTTTTGAAAATATCATGTACAAGATCTGTGTACAAGTTATTTTTTACCAAATGTGAAAAATGTCATGAATAAGATGTACAGTATTTTGGTCAGATCACAACATTATAAAGTTATCAGTGGATTGATATGAATATAAAAGGTGCAGCATGTCTGATGCTGTATTGCAAGAATAGGAGACAAGTACCAATCTATTATGGGTTTGTTTAAATTAACACAAAATATCACATGATCTAACTTTGAAATAATTCATTTTAGCTTTATTGAATTTCTCATTAATAAGAAACTTACAATCTACTAGATTGGTATAAATTATAGTTTTTTAATTAAATTGAAAAGTATTCTAAATCATTTTGATTTTGTGTTCTTTACATATATGCAAGAATACAATATAGCACATATATTTTAATGTGTTTAACTGGGGATGTGTTTGCTAATCTATGCAATTGGTGTAGAACTTTAATTTTCAAGTCCTTTATAACTATTAAATAACATACAATAGATTCACAATGATAATGAGGATGTTTACCATTGCATCATTATGTATAAAGATAGTAATAATTATTACAAGAAAATATTTCGTAGTCATAAAATAATACTAATAAACAAAATATTAAATATCATTAATATAGGAATATAATTATTTCCGGATTGTAAGAAAAAAACATAATTATTAAAATAATAAAATAAAATACTCTGAAAGACAATGTTTTATTCAATTAAATGATACTAATAAATAATATATTAAACAACATTAATGTAGGATTTTTTCCAGACTGCATAAAAAAAGCATATAAATACTAAAATAATGATTTATGTTTTTACTCAGTCAGTACTTTGCTATAAAAAATAAATCCTCTGACTGCAAAAAAAAAAAATCATAAATAAATAATCATATCTTTATCCAAAAAGAAGAAACAATATCAAGAATGCAATTCAATTTTTTGTGGTGTGTGTCTTCAACCTTATTTGTATTTATAAACGCTAGAAAAACGATTTTTTTATTTCTTACAATTGTTTATACTGTCCACTTATATCGAAAAATTTCTTAACTTGTGTTAAATACAATATGTGTAGTATAAAACAAATTGTCCCAGAATTTACATGTTTTAATTAATTTTGCAATTGCGTTTGTTATTGTTTTTAAAAATATAACTATTTATATTAAAGTTATGACAAAGTTTAACATTATTAGAAATTATACGTGTTTAATTATTATAATACGTAAAATTAATTTCAAAAACTTACTTATATTCATACTGTATAAAAATATAAAAATATCAATAATATAATTATTAGACAAAACATATTTTATTAAATGTATACCGTATAATAAATAAAATTGTTATTAAAAATCCCTATCTGTGATATATTTTTAAATATTGTATGGTTACAAATAACGAAGTTTCTTCATTCATTTTTTTTTTTAAAAAAGTAATTATTTAATTGGTACTTACATGTTAGACCTGCTGTAATGAAAGTCGACTGCACAAACAAAAGTCTAAATAAAGACCGAATTAAACACATTTAAAATTTTCTAATGTTTAAATACAGGTATACTTTATATCCCTGGAGTTAACTCAGATATTCACGCTCCTTTCACTATCCCATGCATCATAACTGATAAACATGACTCCACAAGTAAAAAAGTTAAATGATCTCCAATATACATATTTCACGCTGAACCAGCACTCATCAGTTGTCCAGATCTTCATCTTCCACATACATATATAATCAGTGCTCCACTTGCATTAAAGATAGTAAACTTTCACCCATTGATAAACAATAATATTGGCATCATCAAAGAATCTGGGCATTCCATCATCAGATTTCCAATGGTATGGAAGGCTGAAGTGGGATGGTAGAGTAGGTTGAAAACTGTCCATCAAAGTTTGAAGACCTGCTATCTTAATATATACTAAAACTGATTATATGTGTGTGTGTGGGACATGATGATCTGGACCAATTGATGAGTGCTGATTCAACATGAAATACATATATTAAAGACCATTTATCTTTTTCACATATATGTGGACATGTGTATTGGTTGTATAAGGTGAGTATGTAGATGTAAAGAGCTTGAATGTCTGGATTCAAATGCCCTATAATCTCTTAAATAAGAAATAAATTTATTTATTAAATGATTATTAGATAATATTTTAATCAGAATAAAATTGTAATTAAAAAGGTTTTCGCTGTTAAGTTTACATTTTGAAAAATACTACGATGACTAATCAATCATCTGGAGAAATAAGGTGTGGATATAATTTATTATCCATCTTTAATTCCTGTCATGTAAATTTTTTAAAAAACTTTTTTATTGAATAAAATTATTAATTAAAATTTGGGAATTGCTTACTTCCAAGTGGAATTGCAGTCCACTATTTTCAAAAGATAGTAATAGTTTGGAATAATTATATGTGAAAAGATTGCATATATATAATCTTATTCCCAAAAAAAAAACCAAAATCCTACAAATGTGATGACATGGGAGCTGAAACATACAAACATTTTCTTGTAAATCATTGCTATAACTTTTATTTGCAATTTGTAGAACATAAAAAAAACTTCAGTCTGCCTCAGTTATTGTATTAATTTTTTGCATTTTTATGGGAATAAAATGTATTGTTAAATGTTTAGTTAATGCAGCATCATTTTTTGCAAAATTCATAAATACTTGTCTGTATATTTACAATAAATAAATAGATCAGCATCTTATATAAAATAAGGTTGATTATCATATTTGAAAATAACTCATTTCACTTCAAAATGTAAATATGTGGTTTAAATCAACTAAATAAAGATTGGTCACAATTTTGCAGTAAATACAGTTTTACCTGTCATCACTTATCAAATATGATGAATTAAATTTGTCAGAAAGTCTCATGTAGGCATGATTCTATGAGATTGCCGAGTTAAAAGTTATCATTGAAATAATATATTGTACCGGTCGAAAAACACACATCGATCCAACAAACCCCTGAATACAGGTAAAGTACCTAGAGTCTGACCATGTACAAGATATATAAATCAGGTACATCGTGAATTCTGCCCTATTTACCTATATCCCCAGGTCAAAGATCTAATCAATAGCCTTTCTCGACGATACGATCGAATTCCCTTACTTTCACTGTGCCGGCAGCTGGGTCTTAAAGCATGAGATTCGATTATATTATATTTAAATGAGAACTTGGGTGATTGGTTGATAGGTATATTTAAAAGTCAAAATTTATTTAAAATAAAAGTAAATAAAATGATTCGAGAACACTCGAAGTTTGTTTTAGTTATATATATATATTTAAAATCATTAGACATTCTACATTAGTTTAAACTCAAGCTCAAAAAAAAAAAAATACAATTTTTAAATTAACTTCATAATTATATGAGTTCATGACGACTTTATTTATATTAGCAGTCAGCATTGACATTATTGGGTTTGTGCAATTTATTTTGTGAAGTTTATACATCTTTACTTTTGTTTACATTTATTCTCTTTTTTTTTAAAATAGCAAAAATTATTTCATAATTAAATGACCATGGATTTCAAAATTCCCTGTGCACATTTATTACAAGCTTGTAATATAGCGGTAGATTTAAACATCTGCCTAACGCACATATATAAGAATGACTATTTTAATGAATTCTTTATATAAGATTTAAAAAAAACATTTTTATTGGAAAAGATATTAATTAAATAGACAATTATAAGACTAATTTGACGTCTTACTCCACTAACAGAAAAAAAAAAGATTTTTATTTATCTTTATAAAATTAATAATTTGGATTTTCAACAACTAATGTTTTATGACATTAGTGAACCTTGCTGGCATAGCTTATAAATAACTTTAAAACTGTAAGCGGTTATAATAAAAAAATATATCAGTTAATTATCAAAGCAAACAAGTCACTTTAGTTGGACTTACAACTAAAATCATACCTATAATAAAATACAAAGTGAATTAGCCAAAATCAAATGAAAACAAATAAGAGTCGATTACTTAGGTCGAAGATCCTTTCAGTAGAATCATTTCCCTATGGCTTACATATTAGATAAGCAAAATAAAAGCAAAATAATGTCGGGTTAATAAATATATGAATGCAAAATACGAGCCGGATTACGGACAATCATATGCCTTTTTCAATGAAGAATAGAAAGGGAAATCGATACGTCCACATGTCGTGTCCATATATCGATAGGAGATAGGATTTACGGAGAGCCCTCATATTCGCCTCTACGAATTCTGATGACAAACCAATTCTATCTCAACCACGCTGTCCAATTCACAGAGTATGCTAAAACGGAAGCTAACTCCAAATCACCAAATCTATGACCGTTTTAGGTCTGTTCATGAGACTCCAAGCATTCTTTATTAACCCGAGATATTATAATTATTAAGTAGGAACGAATTATAATTAAATAGCCTTAAAATGATCTAATACTGCATAGAGACCAACCTGCGTAACCAACTATTTTATATAAATATTTAACCTACAAGAAAAATATATACACGTAGAAATAAGGGAATTTAATTCTCGAAAAAATCCCCCCTTCCCTCTTTCCTAACTTTAAAAAAAAAGGCATGATAATTAACTGACCCTATCCAGCGGCGCTGTTACTAGGTCAAAAATCTATAGCAGGGGTCCCCAACCTTTTTGCACTTTAGAGCACATTCTATAATACTGGCCGGGTGGCAGGCACCATTTATTTTTTCAACCAGGTGGTGGGCACCGTTTATTTTTTCAATGTAAATTTATAGTTGGATATTGTTAATAATACACATAATGTACAAAAAAATATTTATTTCAAAAATAAAATTTTAACATATAATTAACATTTATATTTTTACGCTGTAAAAGTATAGTATGCCCTACAATTTGATTACAATATAATACAATAATTTATATGAAATTTTAAAAATTAAATTTATTTGTATCAGATAAATAATTTTTTATCATGTTCAGATAGCGGCGGGCACATGTAAAATGGTCTGCGGGCGCCATGGTGCCTGCAGGCATAGGTTGGGGATCTCTATATCATATTTTATTCTATTTTGAATTACAGAAATATAAAATAATAGAATCCCATTCTGGGAAATCTATAATAAAACTGTTTAAAGAAATTACGGCATGTTTATTTCGAAATATATATTCAACATAACTTCACTTGCGAAATAAAAATAGATCAAAATTATTTTATTTTAAAATTAAATCGTTCTTTCCCAAACTTCCTCTAATAAAACATAATTTGCTCTCTTAGCAAATTACTCTGAGCCCCCGCGAGTGAAGCTTGTCGAAATAAAAAAAAATCAAAGCATGAAATAATCTCATGCTAAAAATTAATATAAAACAAATAAATAAATTCATATTCAATTAATTATATATATTAAAATTATAGTGAGCTTGAGTTAATGAAAACATAATTTAAAAGAAAAGGTTAGAAGAGTCAGTTAAAACAAAATTCTTAACATTAACTTTTGACATTTTTTTTTTTTAAGCTTTACGAAACTACATTTAGATTGTAATAATACTTTTAAAATCTTGACAACAAGATTTAAGCTCTTCAGCATTTTACCTGGAGTTCCCCGGTATGAGTTCATGGGCAAACATTGATGGCTAGTGGCATTTGAAGGCAGGTTCTGGCAGCAACATAACGGATGATTTCAGGTCTCAGGAAGGAAAGGGCAGCAATTTACCCTTTTTTACTCCTCGATCATCATAGCGTGCTTTCTACAACTCTGTCTGGTTCTGGTCACTCTCCTGTCTAAAAAAGGGCCACTATTTATTACTTCCTGCTGCCTCAGGTGATCTTTTAGAAACAATAGAAATTGTTTTTATTCTAATTATAGAAACTTTGTACCCTGATAAGGATCACTATATTTCAATATAATTTTATGTTAGTTTTCAATTTAGATAACAATGTAGAATCTCTACTAATTAATGAATAGAGATTCCACAGTGAATGGATTTTGGTAATTTATCAATGCTTTTAATTTAAACATTTATTTTAAACTTCTTATCGAGGTACAAATCTTTTCAAAAAGGCCATCTTGGATTCTTATACTGAAAAAATAAAACATTTTAAACATATATATCTAAACTATATAAAAAAATTCAAAGTTAATTATTTGAATTTTTTTTAATAATAAAAATAGAATAACAGTGTGTTAGTATAATTATATGATCCAAAATAAATTTTAGGATTTATTCAGGATGGTTAAAAAATGTTAAAATATTTTTTTAGAATAATGAAAAAAGCACATGTTAGTAATATAAATAATTAGGTGGGTCAGACTGTGAAACAGCAAATCTGAATCAGATCTACCATTTCAATATATATACTGTATATATATTTCACAGCAGGTCTAATATATTTATGTAACATTTAATTTTTATGAGATTCAAAAAAATGTTTTAAATTTAATTCACAATTATAAAAAAACATAATATAATTAATTGAAATTTTAAGTTGACAAAATTTTTTTCCAAAAAATAATGCATGAAATTGTCAATGCTGAGTATTTTCTTAACATGTGTACTAAATAATCTCCATATCATTAAATATTCTTTCCAAGTCATATGACAAAGAATATATTAAAATCCAAATAAATACCAACATGCACTTTACGTTACACCAGCAGATATCACTTGGCCCAGATTACCATTTCTTATATATATCTTTATCAAATGTAAAGTATTTATAAATTGTAAATTATTAAATATTGATTTACAAGGGTCAAACATTCCTCACCTAAAATTCTGACACTATTTAATTGAGATAATTGCATTATTGATTATCATTCATGTTTTACGAAATTGAAAATGGTCTCTAGCCTAGATATAAATTTGAAAAGTATATTAAAGTTTAATGTATTTGAATTTTTTAATTATTTAGTCACAAAAATGGAGTCATTCACATTTCTTTTTCCATGAGTAATTTTTATAAATGTATATGTTTTCTTCTACATCTTTTATTTTTTAGTGGCCTGAAAATAATATTTTTGTTGTGATTCGTTTGAGATTATGAAAATTACCTTTGGATACATTGAGTCTCACTTGGCAAAAGATGTAGAACTGAGTCAGAATTCTGAAATGTTAAGGTCCTGAATCTTTTAATCTACCCATTGTAACAATGTTTTATGTACAATAAAAATAGCATGTGGTGTTTCATTGAATTTAAAATCTATATTAGTGTATGTGATAGTTTTTGAAACAAACTTTCTTTGAAGAAATGGTGATTCATCTATTAAGAGGAATAATTACAAAAAACATTTTTGGAATTTACAGTTAACTTATATACTGCTATCTTAATAGCAATGGCATAATAGTATTGCATAAAGCATTGCACATAATTAGAATTGACTTTCATAAAAGGTCTCTATTTCAGTTTGTCTATTAATATAATAATGTTTTGAATTAATACATAACACAACCCACTTCAAAATATTCTCGTAGCTATATCTTGCACATTCCACTTTTGTATCTTAAAAATTATGAAAAAGTATCAAAGCATACTATTTCATTAATTATAAACATCATATTCTTTATAGCACAAGTGTAAATTTGATATTTCAAAGTGCATTTGCAGAGGTTGATGAATCATTGTGAAAACAGAATAACAATAATATTTACAAGTATTAGTCACAATTAAATTACCATGAGTATTGGGTAAAAATCTTAATAAAACTTTTAAAACATTAAATTAAATTTGTCTAATATTTTGTAAATCAAATTACAACACACCCTTTACTTTAATAATAATAAAATAAATAATTTACGTAAACATTAAAGTTAATAGAAGGAATCAATGGACTTTAAGAATCGACTATTAAAACTAACATTGACTAAAATATATATCAAACTTTAATGAAAGGCAAAAATGAAAGATATGGCTTTATAGTCATTAACAAAGTTGTCTCTTCATAATTGATGCTAAATGATTTGTATAGAACTGCTGCTATCTTTTTTTTTACTACTGTATTAGCAGAAAAATGTTTTGTATGGCATATTTGAGTTTCAATATTAAAATTTGTTGAACACATTTTAAAGAAGAATGGACCTATCCAAGCTCCAAAGCTATCAAAATAGATTTCAGTATACATCTGACCAATAAAACAACAAATATAATAAACAAATTTCCAATGACATAAACAGGATAATCACATATCTAAAAAATTAAATCTTATTTTTAAACTAAAGAAGACAAATACATTTCATAGAGATGTGCAACAACAAGTCTTATTTTAGTAGCAATTCGTAGTCTGGGATTACTCACTGTAACACAAACCCTTTGCTATATGTAAATGCTGATATCATTCTCAATCTTGGAACTGAAAGCTGCTATTTACACTCTTTGAAAACACTATTATATATTTTATAATGCAAACCATTGTGGCACATTTAACAAGAAGCTCAGCTTCTTTTTTACTACTAATTTTGGTGGTCACAAAAACCAACCTATTTATAATAGAAGCAAAAACTCTTCTTACAGTATTTCAACTTAGTGCAAGCCAGATTAATCAATGTTTGCAAGAAGGTTTTTGCATAAAATACTTATCTAGTGAATACTCATCCAATATCCTCGGAGTAGTTTCAAGATTGTGGCTTTCATCAGTGAGTCTTGGATCTGAGAGTGCTGCACCTAGGTCTTAGGATCTATTGCAATGCTGTAGCAGCCACTGTTTATCTTTTTATTTAACTATAACCTTACACATCTAAAATTAAAAACAAAATATTTCAATCAGTTCTTTTGCTTATAGTCATATAGATCTGAACACAGTTTAGTACCTATATATTTTGATGTCTTGGCTCTTTAATAACCATATCCACAATTATCCTATTGGCAGAATTAATACTAAAGCACTAAGCATTACAAGATCACTATTTTTTATGCTTGCTCAAGCTGTTAAAATGGAGGCAAAATCTCTTCATACAATAGTGTGACTCGATGCAAGTCAGAGTAGTCAATGGATGCAAGATGGTTTGTGCATTAAATCCTTATCTAGTATAGGTACTGAACTGAGTTAAGATGTATGACTATATAGAAAGATCATGGATTGAAAATATTGTTTTCAATTTTAGACTCGTAACTTTATAGTTAGAGAAACAGGTAATCTGTAGCTGCTGGTGGATTGCATTAGACCCTAAGATCTAGATGCAGTGCTCTCAGATTAATGACTCCTCACTGGTGAAAGCCACAAGCTGGAACCTAGTCTGAGGACATTGAATGAAAAAACACTAGATAGAGACTTTACACACAAATGTTCTTGCATCCATTGATTACTCCATCTTGCACTGAGTAGCTCTACTGTATAAAGTTGTGTGATTTAGCAGCTTGAGCAAGCATAAGACATTGTGATTGTGTGTTTTTTATAATAGGGAATTGTTTTGGGTCACTTAGACTTACATTTATTTTCTTGCTACAATGTGCAGTGTCTGTTTGCTGATTCTGTGTTGAATTGATCATGAAAATGAAACTAGAATAACAGTTTATTAATATTAAAAGACTAAAAATTTCACTACAGAATATAGAACCTTTTATAAAGGATTTAAAAATGCTATAATTGATAATATCTTTGTTTTTAGGGAAAAGTTAGATTTGTAAAACCTCTTTGATTCAGATGTGATAATATATGTTTGACTGTTTTCATAATCTATCAGGACATCACATTATCACCATTTCTTCTGGTTTCTCAAGCTGTTAAAACAGAGGCATGCACTGTCTGGCACTACTGTGTGGAGAATTTTTGCTTCTATTTTGAATTATCAGTAAATGTTGAATGTATAGAAAATTTTAAACATTATTTACACTTTTCAAATACAAACAACTTGTTAGTATTAAATATAATTCAAAATTTTCGTTACATTCAACATTTACTGATAGTGGGTGGAAATAGTTCAACATATCATCCTATTTAATATATCATCATCACTTATTTTGGGAAAATACTTTTTTACTCAGATCTTCAATTAAAAATGGATATTTTCCATGAATATTTTGAGATAGGTGATTTTTTCCATACATTGTTTCGATATGTAAGATTATGTTTGCAAAATCATTGTAAAATACTTATTTTTACTAAGAATATGATGATTACATTTAAAGTTTATTTTAAAATATTTGTTGTTTCCTGACGAATTGCAATTGTTTAAGATAGAATATTGTAAGTAACTGATATAATGGCATAAAGTGTTATTTTGGTAAATTTTAAGAATTATAAATTAAATTTTAAATATTAAAACAATTTTGTTGTTTATATAAACATTTTTTACAAAAACATGTTTTGGTCTTACAAACAGAATTCAAATAAATTTTACCTCACTCCAAATATATATTTATTGTCAATCATAAACACAGTTATTATTTTGGTTACATATTTCAGTCTATTAGCTGTTTTTTATTTCCAAAGTTGAATTATTAATAATAACTGTTCATTGTAAAGTTATACTTCTAATAAATAATTTTAAAATTATAAAATTTTAATATACAATAATGATTTATTCATTAAAATAAAAAAAATATATAATTAGAGACTGCCAAAAACATGCACAACTAAAAAGTATTATTGTTGGAACATTGTTCTTTTACTTTAAATGTTGTCAGAATCAATTTCAAGACTAATAGAAATTATTTTTCTACTTGTAGATGGATATTGATTTTTACATTAAATAGCATATGAAAGCATTTTTGAGAAAATCAAGTCATTGCCTAAATACTCATTTAGTTAAGATCTATTTATAATTAAGATGTCAATATTCTTTATAATTTTATTACTTTTTAAGCCGACTATGATGTCTATGGTTTCCCCAACCATCTTCTTCAGAACTATAACAAACACAATACAAATATGTGATTATAATAAAACATAAATATATAAATTAAAATATTTTTAAAAATCTGTTCTTATAATCTCCAACTGTAAAAAAATTCAAAAATCTACATGAGAAAAACACTTTGTGACCGCCAACATATACTATGATTAAAGAGAACATATAATTTAATGATGTGCAAGTAACACAAAACAAAGGACATAAGTAGAGTATCAATATAGCCTGGGTAGAACAAAAATAGGAGATGTTAATCTCCACATCAAGATTAAACATGAATTTATATGTAAGTACAAGAGATGCCTTGACCAGCATGAGCATGAATAGAGATTGGAGAAGACAAAGTGGACTACCAACTTTACATTATCTTACATTTTTATAATCAGACTTTATACAAAGCATATAGATTAAACTAACTTTTAATACATGAATGATAACAGTGTTAAAAAGCATCTATTTAATTTAGTTATATTACTAAAACAAAAGCAAAGAAGCTCTAAATAATTAAATAATAAAGTTTAAATCTTTGAAATTTTAATAAAACAATAAAACAATAAGAACAAATATAAAAAACTAAGATACCTCCCAGTGTGTGTTTGTTTTTTTATATATACCATGGGATAAAGAACCATTTTCCCTTCTTTCAATCAAAACATCTAAAAAAGGTAATTGATTATTATTTTCTATTTCCATAGTAAATTAAATATAGTCGTGGAAAGAGTTTAAAAAATTAAAAAAGTCATCAAGAGCATGCTTGCCATGAGGCCAAATAACAAAGGTATCATCAACATACCTCAGCCATATAGATGGTTTTTTAACTGCTAAAGTCAAAATTTTATTTTCCAAATCCTCCATAAAAATAGAAGCTAATGCTGGAGAAATTGGTGAACCAATAGCTAGACCTGATGTTTGTTTATACATCTGCCCATCAAAAATAAAAAATGTATTCAATAAAACTGTGGTCAATCAAAACCACAGCAAAATTAGGCAACTAAATATTTTTTAAAATATGAATAGCTTAATTTATAGGTACACTAGTAAAAAGTTAAACAATGTCAAAACTTACCAAAATATCATTCTTTGTCAATTTAATATCCTGGATAAGCTCAAGAAAATGATTAATCTCTTTAACATATGATGATATCTCTGTTAAATGCAGCTGTAAAAACATTAAAAATATTAATAATGTACCACTTATGAAGGCGGTCCATGTGAAATTTTTGTCTAAAAATGATCAATATACAATTCTTATAAATAACATAGTTTTAATAAATAATATGTAGGTCAGAATCAGTTTGAGAAAGTTCTTTATAAAAGTCTAAAGAGTTTTTTTTCTAATTATTAGTTAAACAAAATGCAGAAAGTAATCTATAAAAGTCTGAGAAGTGGATGGGAGGAGAAAGTTTAAATCTTTTCTGTGAAATTGAAAGCACTCTCTCTTTTATTTAATTTAAAAAAAGAAAAAGTAATATTAAAAACAAAATCAGGAGTTAAATTTAAATATATACATGTATAAATAGCGAATTTGTTAAACATATAAAAATAAAATAAATGTGTGTGTGTTAAAAATATTACAAATATAAATGATTGTATATACTGAATAGAATTCACAATGGCTACTAATTAAAAGAATTCATAAGCAACTAATTAATGTAATTCTTATCAAAAGCAGTGGATGAATTTTAACAATGGAGATGGCTGGCGGCTATACAAACAAACTTATAAAATGACAACAGGTCATTATATAAATAGCCAGTTTTTTTCTACATATCAGTTCAGTTCTTTTCAATCAAAGATTTCAATCAGTTATTTAATTAATCTTCATGATGCAGTGTTAAGCATCTTTTATGGAACATATGACCAGTCTCCAGCCTTATCCGAATACCAGCCTGCTGATGAGTTAATGCATACCTAATAATTTGAAGCCACCAAAGTATCTACTGTCTTAAGTAATACTGCCATGAAATAATAGTCATAGTAACTTCCACAGAAGCATAAAGTCTAGCCAGCTAGAACACACTGGAAACATATAGGAAACAGATAACCAAAGTCTCCATGTTCCAAAATCCTAGGTAATAAATAACTTTTCTTATTCCATTTCTAATTAATGTAGCCATTGCAATCCATAAAGCCTCCAGAGTCAGTTAATAAATAAACTCTATAGCATGCATAAAATGAACTATTGATGTGCGTGTTGTGTTTAAATGCCTTGTATTTAATACTTTTGTCCTAGGTAATAAATAACTTTTCTTATTCCATTTCTAATTAATGTAGCCATTGCAATCCATAAAGCCTCCAGAGTCAGTTAATAAATAAACTCTATAGCATGCATAAAATGAACTATTGATGTGCGTGTTGTGTTTAAATGCCTTGTATTTAATACTTTTGTCATATTATTTAATACATTTTGTCATATTATTTAATGCTAATATTATATTTTAGTGTATGTATTTAGAATGTGTGTGTGGTCATTATAAATCATTGTGTCATTTAATTAAGATTTTATAAAATAGTTTAAAATTTACAAAAATAAGTATTTAGTTAAAATAAATTGTCTTTAAAATCTAATATTTTGTAGGTCAATTCTTTTACCACTAATTAAAACAGTAATGTGTTATTGTATTAATTTTAATTGAGGTAGTTGGGTTTTCTTAGGTGCTGAGTTAGTTTGCCATCCTTCAAAGTGTGTTAATTTACCTTTTGGGGTAATTAAATGATGCCCATGTTTACTCTGAAACAAAAAAGTGGCCTTGAGTGATAGGTGTTGAACTTTGCAGTGAGAGAAGAAATCTGTGTCCTTCAAATACGGTCAATGTTATATATTTTATATAGCTTTGGCTTGGACATGGGTATCCTCTGGGTATTTTCTTGTCTGCCTAAGAGACTGGTGGTGAGTAGATAGAAGTTATATTAACTTGATGCATATTAAAATTTGTTTATATTTTTCGTACTTATATTTTTTTAAAAAAAAATAAAGATACGGTTGCTCTCCCATATACATTTTTTCCCCATTTTGCTATCTACCAAATACCCCACTCAGTTCAATATATATATCCTTGATCAAACATATAAATGGAAACTACCTAAAACAAGATTTAGCTACTATAACTAAACATTAACAGAGAAAGTTTTCTTAGATCTAATCCAAAATTGCTAATACATTACCTTTTTTAAAAAATATTCTTAATTACACCCATTCTTTAATCTAAACTTAATTTAACATTTATAATAATATATTTTATTCACTACAATAAAGTTTATTAAATTTCATTTAGGTTTATTAAATGCCTTTACTCAAAATTAAAATATATGTCAGGTAATCATAATGCTATTACTAAATGAATGGTAAGTAGGAAATGTCTAATGCTAGGCAATTCAAAGGCATTAATAATTACATTCTTTTACATCTTATGAAGATTATACACTTCTTAATTTTATTTATCTATGACATTTGGCACTTAAAATAAACCAATATTACAACAAATTCTTATTTAATTCTTTAATATCATACTATGAAACCTTTTTGTAATACTATTGAAAATTTTGGTATATTAATATTCATCTATGCATGTTTATTTGCAATCACTTCTAGTAAATAATGTACTAGTATAATGCTATAATTTAAGACTTAATAGAAATATTACTGTTTAATATCATCATTTGCTTAATGCTAACACTGTTCATATATATCATTCATATCTTCAAAAATGATTACATTGTTACAGAATATTAAATTATCAAACATAATAAGATTAAATCGAATGCAAGATAATATATATCCAGTAGTATCCATGTGCTGAGCCAAGGTAAATAAGTACCTAAATAATCTAGACCATAATCATTCCATGACTACAGATGGTCTGAAATCCCATTGCTAATATTTGGGAACAGCTGTAGGAATATGAGAAAAAGGAGTGTTTAAACTTTGAGCTAAGAAAATATATTAAACTTCTTCATAAGAATAGGCTTTGATTTGCTCAAAATTCTATGTGCATCATATGCAGTTCATCTATGATGATTGTTTTACACATTCATGCCAGATAGGGAAAGATATACACCTTGCATGAGATATGGTTATAAAGACAAATAACAAAAATAGCAATGTAACATTTCATATTTCATTAATATGACAATGTCAAAATCTCACTGATAAATGTCACTTATCTTATAAGTGTGAACATCAAACAAACAGAATACAATTAAATTAATATACCAAAATTTAAATATTAATTATCAACTCGAGAATGATTTTCCACCTATAATAATTATCATCTAAAAAACTGGTAAATCTCTCCATACAGTAGTGGCATTCAGTGCAAGACAGTGTAATCAATGGCTGCCAGAAGGATTGTTCCAAAAATACCTATCTAGTGCCTATTCATCCAATATCTCCAGACTAGTTTCTAGTTTTTGGCTTTTTACAGCCAAGAGCTTTGGATCTGAGAGCACTGCACCTAGATCTTAGGATCTAATGCAACCATCCAGCAGCCACCTTGCATCTCTACTTAACTACAAAACTATGAGTCTGAAATTGAAAACATAATGTTTTCAAACCAAGTTCATTAGCTTACATAATCATATACATTTTGGTTTCTTTGGTTCTTTAATAACCATAGCCACCACTATTTTATTAGGTAGGATTAGTATGAAACCACTAATCATCATATGGTCATCATTTCTTATGCTTGCTCATAATTATTAAAACAGGAAAAACACTCCACACAGTTGTGCCTTTCAGTGCAAGCCAGAGTAATCAATGGTTGGCAGAAGGCATGTGCATAAAATTCCTATCTAGTACCTACTCATCCAATTATCTCAGACTCATTTCTAGCTTGTGGCTTTTGTTACTGAGTAGCTTTGGATCTGAGCTCATTGAATCTAGATCTTAGGTTTAAATGCAACCTGCCAGCAGTCACTGTTTATGTCTACTTGAGTCTAAGTCTAACAACCCTCCATTTGCCACCATTTATCTCTACTTAACTACAAAACTATAAATCTAAAACTATGAGACTAAATTAGATTTAGATTCATACATTTGGAGTTAATAAGAAATAAAAGGTGGCTGCTGGAGAATTGCATTATATCCAAAGATCTAGGTGAAGTGCTCTCAGATCCAAAGAACCTCACCAATGAAAGTAACAAGCTAGAAATTAGTCTGAAAATATTGGATGAGGAGGCACTAGATAGGAATTTTATGCACAAGCATTCTGGCAATCATTGATTACTCTGGCATGCACTGAGTGGCACTACTGTATAGAGTTTTGCCTGTTTTATTAACTGTTATGAGCAAGCATAAGAAATGATGTTCATGTGATGTTCAGTAGTTTAATATCAATCCTGCCTAATAGGATAGTGGTGGCTATGGTTATTAAAGAACCAAAAACACCAAAATATATGGGTACTGAACTGTGTTTGGACCCATATGACTATGTTGTTTTCAATTTTAGACTCATAGTTTGATAGTTAAGTAGAGATAAAAGATGGCTGCTGGAAGGTTGCATTAGACCCTAAGATTTAGGTGCAGTGCTCTCAGATCTATAGCTCATCACTGATGAAAGCTACAAGCTAGAAACTAGTCTGTAAATATTGTACGAGTAGGCACTAGATAGAAATTTTATGCACAAGCCTTCTGGTATCCATGGATTCCTCTGAGTGACACTACTGTATGGAGAGTTTTGTCTATTTTAACAGTTATGAGCAGCATAAGAAATGGTAATTATGTGATGTTTAGTGGTTTAATAATTATCATCTGTTATTAGTTACATAATACAACATAAAACATAATATTAAATATGCCTGGATTTGATTACAATTTAATTTTATCTTACGTGATCATGTACTAATTGCAGCTTTGTCAAAAGATAGAAAATGCAAAACATAGTACCATAATAAAAGTTAATAACTAATCTCAAAATGATTTACCTTTCTTTGTGACATTTTAAAACCTATGTTCAACTATATATATATATAGTAAATTTCACCATAATTTAATTTACCCCCTAAGACCAAATTTTAACATAAAAATATACACAATTTATATTTTCTCTCGGACTCTTTTTGTTAATAAGCAAAACTATATTTAAAATTAAATATTTTTGTGAATCCTATTTGTTTTAAGAGCAAACCGGTTGTTGGACCTACAAACATTAAACACATATGATTATAATAACAAACAATAATAATAAAAATGTACTTTCAAATAAAATGTCTTCACATTGTTTCTTTGAAGAAAAGAAAAATATATATAAAAAAAGAAAGATTTGTACGTTATAATTTATGCTGGCGAATTATTCTCACCCTCATAATGTTCTTTACTTTTCAGGCTATTACATTTCCTTTGTTCCTTATTGCATCTTTTTCTTCCGTAACAATGTTAAGCAAATAATTTTTCATTCTGTGAATACAAATTGTATTATGTGAATTATCAACTTTTATTTTAACTTTCAAGTACATAATAAATATGAACGATTATCTTCCGTATTACTGTCTTTATAAATTATATTATTTATCCCCAACTATATATATAAAAAAAAAAAGCAAGTCATGTCACGTGACTCATTTCTCCATGCTTGCATTACCAACGTCATAAAACAAGGCTGCTAAGGGCTCTTAACAATCTTCTCGAATTAATGCAGCAAGAGAAATCATTTAAACGATCTTTATCTAGAACCTTTCACATCACCAAACTAGTTTCACGCTATTGGCTTTTTTACTTCGGCGCTGGAAGCGTCAGACACTAGATTTAAAATATCAATTCAACGCTAACATGTATCTGAAATTTAACAATTATGTAGATAATCAGAAATTTTCTTATTGAGGAGAGCCAATAGGTTGAAACTAATTTGGGAATGTGGGAGGATCTAGATAGAGATCGTTTAAAAGCTTTGCCTTGCAGCTTTAGTTTGGGAAGATTGTTTAGAATTCTTAACCTTCTCATTTTATTATATTATCTCCAATTATTTTAGACATCATATTTTGGATATACCAGGTAACCATTTATTTATAAATTATTACGAATTATAGAAGAATTGTCAGAGTTCTTAACGCGTTACGATCTTTCTTTAAGTTTTAAACAGGAAGGCCATGCAACTCTGTATATAAACTTTGACTCAATATTATTATTATTATGGAGGATAATTATTTAGTTTTTAAGCACAGTTTAGCTATACATTCCATTGTAATTTCTTTCAAATTCACATTATTATAAACGTGATAAATTATATTTGGAATAGATTTGAAATGTAAAGTAATATTGGGAAATACTATTATTCTATTTAAAAAAAGGAACAATTCTGCTCAAAACTCAACAAAATTCTTATCATGTTTTTTAATAAATTTGAGGTAATTTATAACAGTTAATGTTAAGTATTGCTATAAATTAGTTTAAGAACTCTAGCAATTATAGTCTATTTATTCATAATTAATGAACTTAAGCGGGTATAGGTTATTATTCCTACTAAATGAAGCATAATAAGATAATTTGATACTTGAGTATTATTTCTGCATTGTAGGGGACATGGTCCGCCATTTCTCATCCGCTATAAATGTATAATCTTGCGATCATCTCAAATTTAAACAAAATAAACCCGGCGATGTGATCCGATCTCGTGGGAAAACGTCTTTCTTTTTATCAAAACGTGGTCGGTTTGTGTGGTATTTCAATATTTTCAGTTATTGTCCAGATTTCTTTCTGACAACTTGCATTTCAATTGCGTTTTTTCTTCATCCAAGTATTTCTACATTATTTCTTCTCGACTTCATTTGATTTTATGTGTGAGAGTGTACGTAGTATTAGTTTTTGTCCTTATGTATATTTCTTTATTTTTAGAATGTTTTTAAAAGAAATACATTCTTTTATTTGCATTTCTATGGAAAATTCCGTTCAGCTGATAGACTGCGCAATCACGTATTCAATAAAACTATTTTGGGAGAAAATTTTTAAGCTGAGATGTCCATTTTGAGTCAAAATTCTAAATACCAAATTTTTTGTTTCAACGCGACAAATCCTTATGTGTATAATTTGTTTTTTTTTTGTAAATAAAAAAAAAAAAATGGCTGCAGAAAGGAGTTTGCTATTAACTGAAAGGAGACCCTTTGATTCCTCTTGGAGGCCTTAAAGGAACTGAGCAGGGCAAATTCTTAATGTCCACTCCATACGTTCTTGTCGTTGCAGCTGTTATTACTATGTGATTATTCATATAGTATACGAACATGGATGGGCTGCTCACCGACACGCATTAGCCAGCATGGTGAGTTTATTGGCTTTTTACCTCTGAGTTTAAGATCAAGAAACACCATGGTCTTTCTTCTCAGTGCCTGATAAGGCAGAATGAATGTTTGTGTAAATGATAAATATTTTTCCCATACATATATACAATTATGACAGACAAAAATAAAGCATGGCCCTTAATCCCAAGAGGCTGTAAAGTCACCAACCAAGACTGGTTGGTGGCCGAAGGTGGAGGGTGCTAAAAAAACCCTGATTGCTGACCCAGGCTGCCATTTGATGATGACTTTTTATTTAGGTATTTACAACTGCAGATCACTTTCAAGTGAAGGAAGATTGCAAGAATTAGAAGAAGAACTGTCTTATATTAAATGGGACATTATTGAACTTTGTGAAGTTAGAAGAAAAGGAGAAGAAACAATTGATTTAAAAAGTGGACATATACTCTATTATAAAGGCACACATATTGGAAATACAAGTGGAGTAGGATTCATTATAAATAAAAAGTGGAAGAACAATATTGTGGAGATTGATGGTGTATCGGACAGAGTGGCAAGATTAGTTATACAACTTAATAGCAGATACCAAATGCAGATAATTCAGCTTTATGCCCCAACAAGTTCTCATAGTGATGAAGTAGTAGAAGATTTTTATATGGATGTACAAAAGGCTTTTGATCAGAGTAAACAACATTTTAAAATTGTTATGGGAGACTTTAATGCTAGAATTGGTAGACAAATGAAAGATGAAATTGCTGTAGGTAATTTTGGTTATGGTAATAGAAATGAGAGAGGACATAGACTTGTGGAGTTTGCAGAAAAAGAAAAACTTTATATTATGAATTCATTTTTTGAAAAAAATGTTAAAAGGAAATGGACATGGAAGCATCCAAATGAAGGTACAGCAGAATTGGATTATATTTTGACTAACAGAAAATACATATTTCAAGATTGTAATGTTCTTAATAAATTTAACACAGGAAGTGATCATCGATTAGCAAGGTGTAAGTTACGTGTTAATGTAAAACTAGAGAGACAAAAATTATTAAGAAAAACAATATTTACAGTTGATATTTCTAATCTTCAGAAACATTCTAATGAATTTAAATTAGAACTTACAAATAGGTTTCAAGTGTTAGGAGATTTTGAACATGATTCAGATTAGAATGAAATTAATATGAAAATAACTGATACACTTTTAAAAACTGCAACAAACATAGGTGGTAGTAAAAAGCAGCAATTGACTAATAAAATTTCTGCTGAGACTAGAGAATTTATGAAGAAAAAAGGAATATGAAGATATACAAAAATGATGTATTAAAAAGAATTGAATATCTCGAATTTTGTAAAATGGTACGGAAAAGAGTTTAAAATGATATAAGAAAGTATAACTGTGAAATAGCAAGGAAAACTGTAGAAGAAAATAAAAGTCTCAAAAATGTTAAACAACATTTTGGTATTGGTAGGAAATTTATATCTGCAATAAGAAAAAAAGATGGAATTATTACTAAAAAGAGAGATGACATCATGAAATTGGTAGAAGATTTTTATCAAGAATTATATAGTAATAAAGAACAAGTACCTCCTATATCTATTACATCTTCTGAATTGCCCAGAATTTTAAATGAAGAAGTGAGACATGCAATTAAGTGTATGAAGAAAGGAAAGGTTCCAGGAAATGATGGAATTATAATTGATATATTAAAACAAGCAGGTGAAGAAATAGAAACAATTTAGCAAAGTTATATACCAAATGTCTAAATGATAAAGATGTACCGGAAGATTGGAAGAATGCAGTAATAATATTAATATTTAAAAAAGGTGATAAAGAAGATATTAGAAATTACAGACCTATCAGCCTTTTATCAGTTTTATATAAAATTTTTACCAAGATAATTACAACTCGTCTACAGAGAACTTTGGATTTCCACCAACCAAGAGAACAAGCTGAATTTAAAAGTGGTTTTAGTACAATAGATCATATCCAGGTATTGAGAGAAGTCATAGAAAGGACAAATGAATATGAGTTGTCATTATGTTTTGGATTTGTAGATTATGAAAAGGCATTCGATTCTATACACATTTCTTCAGTGATTAAAGCATTGGATCATCAAAGTATAGATCTAGGATATTGTCATATTTTAAAGAATATTTATAAAAATGCAACAGCAACAATTAGATTACATAATGATACTGGAAAAATCAACATTGAGAAAGGTGTAAGACAAGGTGACTCCAAAACTCTTTACAGCAGTGCTGCAAGAAGTATCTTGTGGATTAAAATGGGAAACTAAAGGAGTGAAAGTAAATGGAGAGTATTTAAGTCATTTAGATTTTGCAGATGATGTAGTTATTTTTGCAAATAATGCTTCAGAGCTGCAGGAAATGTTGCAGGAGTTAGCAGATGAAAGTAGAAAAGTAGGACTAAAGATAAATGTTAAAAAGACTAAAGTAATGTTTAATCGATTTGCTCAAAATATGAAAATAAAGATTGATTATGAAGAATTAGAAGAAGTTAACAGTTACAAATACCTTGGTCAGATTATTAATACAGATGGAAACATAATGGAGGAAATTAATCATAGAATTAAACTTGGTTGGAGTGCTTTTGGTAGAAATAACTTGATACTAAAAGGAAATATGCCTATGTGTTTGAAAAGGATGGTTTTTAACAAATGTGTTTTACCAGTTCTTACTTATGGATCTGAGACTTGGACACTTAATAGAAGAGCAATACAGAGACTTCAGACCACTCAAAGGAGTATGGAGAGATGTATGTTGGAAGTAACAAGAAGAGATCGAAAACGCAATGTATGGGTAAGACAACAAACAGGTGTTACTGACCTTATTGAAAAAACTAAAAGATTGAAATGGAGTTGGGCTGGACATATTGCTAGAAGAGATGATAATAGATGGACAATTGAAATTTTAAACTGAATTCCAAGAGATTGAAAAACACCCAGAAAAAGACCACATGTGAGATGGATGGATGAAATAAGAAAATGTGCAGGGGTGTTGTGGAGAAGAGAAGCTAAAGATCGGAGAAGATGGATTAAACTTGGAGAGACCATCCTGCAGTGGATTGATAATGGTTGATGATGATGATGATTTAAAAAAATAACAACATAGTGATTGTTTCGTCCATATTTATAGTAAAATTTGGTATTTACAGTAATGGCGTTTTGTATTTTATATATTTTTGGGCCGACAAAATGAACTTTATATATTTCAAAATATACTTTTTAAGATAGTTTTTTTTTGTGTGAGGGAAATTTATGTCTTTAGTGTTGTTATAAATTTTACTATATAAAAGTCGTATATAATTCTGGATGGCAAATAAATATTTATTTTTTAAAGTGTTTTTTTTAATATAGATTTACTATTATAATTTGTAAAGTTTTTCGTGTGAAAATCGTATATATTTGTGGCAACAACATTTTTTATAAAAAAAGGTTCTTTTTACTATGGATTTCTTGCTCAATTTTATATATCTTTAATTGTCTGAAAATAGAATATAATTCCATCACATATTTTATACTTTTAGTTTTGTGAAAATGATATTTTTAGTCTCGTAACATGGAGCATGAATTAGCCATGCTAAGTCTTTTCACATACATATTCAACCTGCCAATAACTTTGTAAATCGTGCAAAAATATTTACAAGATTCGTGTATACATCACTTTTTTGAAAATCTTGTGAATAATATCATGTACGAGTAATATCATGTACACGTTATTTTGGTCATACCATAAGATTACAAAATTTATAAGCAGGATTGATATGGATGTGAAAATGCGTAGCATGTCTCGTTTAAAAGTAGTATTTTACTTTAACAAAGGCATTTTAAGAATGTATTAGCAAAACCAGCATTTAAAATTGGATACGACTTTAAATATAATTTGCTTTTCATTTTTCTTTATGAATGAATGTAAGTTTATCTCCATTACAGTTTTAAATTTATTACAGCACCGTTTACTACGTATTCTATGGTTGTTATAAATAATAGAAGATAATTGTTGAAAATTCAGGTTTAAGTTTTTTGAACTTCTACTTTTGACAGCCATTTTTTTTGCATAAATTTTTCTTGAGGGTTGCTGTGTCCTCAGTTGCAGCTGAGCGATCACAAATCTAAATACTTATTTTTAAAATAAAAACAATCAACTAATTTACATTAGATCTTTATTGGTACATAGTAAATCACAACAAAACAACAGTTATGAGTAGTTAACATATATATAATACACTGATTGCATTACAATTCAAAACCCTTCTCAGTCTACTGTAATACAAATAAAAACAGTACCTTGACTGGGTAGCAAAAATAATCCCCTCGTAAAAAGCCGCTTAGGGTGTTTAAAAATTATATTAACACCAGTGTGCTCTGCTTATACACTAGTCTGGTAGATTCACCTACAGGCACCAAGAACCTGGGATAACTGTTTAAAAAGAGGAACACTTAGGAAAGGCCACTGGAAAAAGAGAGCGATATTTATTTTTCCTGCTCTTTTATACTCCCACGTTTGAAGTCGCACTCTCATCTCTTCTTTCCAGGAGTATTACATTTTTTCCCATGTGTGCAAAATGGATTCATTTCCGGTCTGTTAAACAACGTATCTGTAATTACTTTACTTAGTTAATACAGTTTGATCAAATTACACTTTATTCCACTTTACCTACTTTGAACTCTATATTCATCTACCCCCCCCCTTTTCTATCTCTACTAAATATTTATTACTTAAGTGTCTGTGCCTTTACTGGCTCTATTTACATCATTATCAACCATTATCAATCCACTGCAGGATGAAAGTCTCTCCAAGTTGAATCCATCTCCAATCTTTAGCTTCTCTTCTCCACATCAGCCCTGCATACTTTCTTATTTCATCCATCTCACATGTGGTCTCTTTCTGGGTGTATTACAATCTCTTGGAATCCAGTTTAAGATTCCAATTGTCCATCTATTATCATCTCTTCTAGTAATATGTCCAGCCCAACTCCACTTCAATTTTTTAACTTTTTCAATGAGGTCAGTAACAGCTGTTTATTCTCTTACTAATACATTGCATTTTCAATCTCATCTTGTTACTCACAACATGCATCTCTCCATAATTTGAGTGCTCTGGAGTTTCTGTATTGCTTTTCTATTAAGTGTCCAAGTCTCAGATCCATAAGTAAGAACTGGTAAAACACATCTGTTAAAAACCTTACTTTTCAAACACATAGGCATATTTCCTTTTAATATCAAGTTATTTCTACCAAAAGAACTCCAACCAAGTTTAATTCTATGATTAATTTCATCCATTATGTTTCCATCCATACTAATAATCTGACCAAGGTATTTGTAACTGTTAACTTATTGTAATTCATGATAATCTTTATTTTCATATTTTGAGCAAATGGATTAAACATTCCTCTAGTCTTCTTAACATTTATCTTTAGTCATACTTTCATCTGATAACTCCTGCAACATTTCCTGCAGCTCTGAAACATTATTTGCAAAAACAACTAAATCATCTTCAAAATCTAAATGACTTAAATAATCTCCATTTACTTTCACTCCTTTAGTTTCCCATTTTAATCCACAAAATACTTCTTGCAGCACTGCTGTAAAAAGTTTTGGAGATATGGAGTCACCTTGTCTTACACCTTTCTCAATGTTGACTTTCTCAGTATCATTATATAATCTAATTGTTGCTGTTGCATTTTTATAACTATTCTTTAAAATATGACAATATCCTGGATCTATACCTTGATGATCCAATGCTTTAATCACTGACGAAATGTTTATAAAATCAAATGCCTTTTCATAATCTACAAATCCCAAACATAATGGCAACTCATATTTATTTGTCCTTTCTATAACTTCTCTCAACACCTGGATATGATCTACTGTACTAAAACCACTTTTAAATTCAGCTTGTTCTTTTGGTTGGTGGAAATCCAATGTTCTTTGTAGACAAGTTGTAATTCTCTTGGTAAAAATTTTGTATAAAACTGATAGGTCTGTAATTTCTAATATCTTCTTTATAACCTTTTTTAAATATTAATATCATTACTGCATTTTTCCAATCATCTGCTACATCTATATCATTTAGACATTTGGTATATAACTTTGCTAAATAAAAATTTTATTTCTTCACCTGCTTCTTTTAATATATCAATTATAATTCCATCATTACCTGGAGCCTTTCTGTTCTTCATACATTTAATTGCATGTTTCACTTCTTCATTTAAAATTCTGGGCAATTCAGAAGATGTAATAGAAATAGGAGGTACTTGTTCTTTATTACTATATAATTCTTGATAAAAGTCTTCTACCCCTTTCATAATGTCATCTCTTTTTAGTAATAATTCCATCTTTTTTCTTATTGCAGATATAAATTTTTTACCAATACTAAAATGTTGTTCTTCATTCTTAAGAATTTTATTTTCTTCTACAGCTTTTCTTGCTAGTTCACAGTTATACTTTCTTATATCATTTTCAACTTTTTCCATACCATTTTACAAAATTCGAGATATTCAATCCTTTTTAATGCATCATTTTTGTATATCTTCATATTCCTTCTTTTCTTCATAAATTCTCTAGTCTCAGTAGACATTTTATTGGTCAATTGCTGCTTTTTTCTACCAGCTATCTTTGTTGCAGTTTTTAAAAGTGTATCAGTTATTTTCATATTAATTTCATTCAAATCTGAATCATTTTCAAAATCTCCTAACACTTGAAACCTATTTGTAAGTTCTAATTTAAATTCATTAGAATGTTTCTGAAGATTAGGAATATCAACTGTAAAAATTGTTTTTCTTAATAATTTTTCTCTCTAGTTTTGCATTAACACTTATCTTACATCTTACTAATCGATGATCACTTCCTGTGTTAAATTTATTAAGAACATTACAATCTTGAAATATGTATTTTCTGTTAGTCAAAATATAATCCAGTTCTGCTGTACCTTCATTGAGATGCTTCCATGTCCATTTCCTTTTAACATTTTTCTCAAAAAAAAAATCATAATATAACGTTTTTATTTTTCAGCAAATTCCACTGGTCTATGTCCTCTCTCATTTCTTATTACCAAAACCAAAATTACCTACAGCAATTTCATTTTTCATTTGTCTACCAATTCTAGCATTAAAGTCTTCCATAATAATTTTTAAATGTTGTTTACTCTGATTGAAAGCCTTTTGTACATCCATATAAAAATCTTCTACTACTTCATCACTATGAGTACTTGTTGGGGCATAAACTGAATTATCTGCATTTGGTATCTGTTATTAAGTTGTATAACTAATGTTGCCACTCTGTCTGATACACCATCAATCTCCACAATGTTGTTCTTGCACCTTTTATTTATAATGAATCCTACTCCACTTGTATTTTCAATATTTGTGCCTTTATAATAGAGTATATGTCCACTTTTTAAATCAATTGTCTCTTCACCTTTTCTTCTAACTTCACAAAGTCCAATAATGTCCCATTTAATATAAGACAGTTCTTCTTCTAATTCTTGCAATCTTCTTTCACTTGAAAATGATCTGCCATTATAAGTACCTAAATAAAAAGTCATCATCATATGGCAGCCTGGGTCCGCAATCTGGATTCTTAGCACGCTCTGCCTTTGGACACCAACTGCTGCCTTGGTTGGTGAGTTTACAGCATTCTGGAAACAAGGGCATGATTTATTTTGGTCTCATAATTTGTATATATCTATTGGGAAAATATTATTTACACAAACATTCATTCTGCCTTATCAGGCAACTGAGAAGAAAAACCATGGTGTTTCTTGATCTTAAACTCAGAGGTAAAAAGCCAATTAAGTCACCATGCTGGCTAATGTGTGTTGATGAGCAGCCTAACCATGTTTGTATACTATATAAATAATCACATAGTAGCAACAGCTGCAATGACAAGAACGTATGGAGTGGACATTAGAAATTTGCTTTGCTCGGTTCCTTTAAGGCCTCCAAGAGGAATCAAAGTGTCTCCTTTCAGTTAATATCAAACTCCTTTCTGTATATATATATATATATATATATATATATATATATATATATATATATATATATATATATATATATATATATATATACACATACATACATAGGCTGCAGAAATGAGTTTGCTATTAACTGAAAAGAGGCACTTTGATTCATCTAGGAGGCCTTAAAGGAACTGAGCAGGGCAAATTCCTAGTGTCCACTCCATACGTTCTTGTCATTGCAGCTGTTATTACTCTGTGATTATTCATATAGTATACAATCATGGATGGGCTGCCCACCAACACACATTAGCCAGCATTGTTGGTTTATTGGCTTTTTACCTCCGAGTTTAAGAATATTTTATCAATATATACAATCATGACTGTGAAAAATAAATCATGGCCCTTATTCCCAGGTGACTGTAAAGTCACCAACAAAGGCAACAGTTGGAGGCTGAATACAGAGGGTGCTAAGAATCTCCTGATTGTGGACTTAGGCTACCTTTTGTTGAGGACTTTTTATATAGGTACTTACAACTGCAGATTACTTTGAAGTGAAGGAAGATTGCAAGAGTTAGAAATCCTGTCTTATATTAAATGGGACTAATTATTGTTCTTTGTAAAGTTAGATGAAAAACTGAAAACACGATTTAAAAAGTGGAAATGTACTCTACTATAAAGGCACAGATATTGGATATGCAAGTGGAGTAGGATTCATAATAAATAAAAAATGGAAGAATAACATTGTGGAGATTGATGATGTATCGGACAGAGTGGCAAGATTAGTTTTACAACTTAATAGCAGATACCAAATGCAGATAATTAAGGTTTATGCCCCAAGTTCTCATAGTGATGAAGTAGTAGAAAATTTTTATATGGATGTACAAAAGTTTTTTGATCAGAGTAAACATTTTAAAATTGTTATGGGAGACTTTAATGCTAGAATTGGTAAACAAATAAAAGATAAAAATGCTATAGATAATTTTGGTTATGATAATAAAAATGATAGAGGACATAGACTTGTGGATTTTGCAGAAAAAGAAAAACTTTATATTATGAATTTTTTTTTTTGAGAAAAATGTTAAAATGAAATGGACATGGAAGCATCCAAATAAAGATACAGCAGAATTGGATTATATTTTGACTAACAGAAAATACATATTTCAAGATTGTAATGTTCTTAATAAACTTTAACACAGAAAGTGATCATCGATTAGTAAGATGTAAGATACATGTTAATACAAAACTAGAGAGAAGAAATTATTAAGGAAAACAATACATACAGTTAATATTCCTAATCTTCAAAAACATTCTAATGAATTTAAGATAGAACTTACAAATCGGTTTCAAGTATTAATAGATTTTGAACATGATTCAGATTTGAATGAAATTAATAAGAAAATGACTGATACACTTTTAAAAACTGCAACAAAGATACCTGGTAGAAAAAAAAGCAGCAATTGACTAATAAAATTTTTACTGAGACTAGGGAATTTATGAAGAAAAGTAGGAATATGAAGTTATACAACAATAATGCATTAAAAAGAATTGAATATCTTGAATTTTGTAAAATGGTGCAGAAGAGAGTTGAAAATGACATAAAAAGAATTAATTGTAAAGTAGTAAGGAAAGCTGTAGAACATAATAAAAGTTTTAAGAGTGTAAAACAACATTTTGGTATTGGTAGGAAATTTATATCAGCAATAAGAAAAAATGGCAGTATTACTAAAAAGAGAGATGACATCATGAAATGTGTAGAAGTCTTCTATCAAGAATTATATAGTAATAAAGAACAAGTACCTCCTATACCTATTATGTCTTCTGAATTACCCAGAACTTTGAATGAAGTGAGACATGCAATTAAATTTATGAAGAAAGGAAAGGCTCCAGGTAATGATGGAATTATAATTGAAATATTAAAACAAGCAGGTGAAAAAATAGATAAAATTTTAGCAATGTTATATACAAAATGTCTAAATAATAAAGATGTATCAGATAATTGGAAGAATGCTGTATTAATATTAATATTTAAAAAAGGTGATAAAGAAGATATTAGAAATTAAAGACCTATCAATCTTTTATTAGTTTTATACAAAAATATTTACTAAGATAATTATAACTCATCTACAGAGAACACTAGATTTTCACCAAGCAAGAGAACAATCTGGATTTAAAAGTGGTTTTACTATAGTAGATCATATCCAAGTCCTCAGAGAAATTATAGAAAGAACAAATGAATATGAGTTGCCATTATACTTTGGATTTGTATATTACAAAAAGGCATTTGATTCTATAAACATTTCTTCAGTGATTAAAGCAGTGGATCAGCAAGGTATAAATCCAGGATATTGTCATATTTTAAAGAATATTTATAAAAATGCAACAGCAACAATTGGATTACATAATGATTGTAGAAAAGTCAACATTGAGAAGAGTGTACAACAGGGTGACTCCATATCTCCAAAACTTTTTACAGCAGTGCTGCAAGAAGTATATTGTGCATTAAAATGGGAAGCTAAAGAAGTGAAAGTAAATGGAAATTATTTAAGTCATTTAGATTTTGCAGATGATGTAGTCGTTTTTGCAAATAATGCTTTAGAGCTACAGGAAATGTTGCAGAAGTTATCAGATGAAAATAGGAAAGTGGACTAAAGATAAATGTTATAAAGACTAAAGTAATGTTTAATAGATTTTCTCAGAATATGAAAATAAAGATTGATTATGATGAGTTAGAAGTTAACAGTTACAAATACCTTGGTCAGATTATTAATACAGATGGAAACATAATGGATGAAATTAATCATAGAATTAAACTTGGTTGGAGTGCTATTAGTAGAAATAACTTGATACTAAAAGGAAATATGTCAATGTGTTTGAAAAGGATGGTTTTTAATAAATGTGTTTTATCAGTTCTTACTTATGGATCTGAGACTTGGACACTTAATAGAAGAGCAATACAGAGACTTCAGACCACTCAAAGGAGTGTGGAGAGATGCACGTTGGGAGTAACAAAAAGAGATTGAAAACGCAATGTATGGGAAAGAGAACAAACAAATGTTATTGACCTCATTGAAAAAATTAAAAGACTGAAGTGGAGTTGGGATGGATATATTGCTAGAAGAGATGATAATAGATGGACAATTGAAATTTTAAACTGGATTTTAAGAGATTGTGAAAGACCAAGTAAGAGACCACATGTGAGATGGATGGATGAAATAAGAACGTGTGCAGGGGCGATGTGGAGAAAAGAATCTAAAGATTGGAAAAAATGGATTGAACTTGGAGAGACCTTCATCCTTCAGTGGATTGATAATGGATGATGATGATATATAACAATAATGAACTTCAATTTTAAATAAGCATTTGGTGGTCTTTAAAGTGTTTTCCCAGGGGTGAAAAGTTGTTTAAAGTTTACTTCATGGTTTACTAATTATTAATAGTAAAATATTTTGTATATGTATTTTTTAAATAATAGACCAGTGTTTTAAGCAGTTGGTTAACTTTTCTCATGATCTATAATAATTTTCATGAATCTATAAGCATCTCCATCTGTAATCATCTTCCCCTTACTTTATTTGTGAAAGCCTATTTATAGACTTTTGGTACTCTAACCCAACCTGCTATGTGGCTGGTAGAGGCGCTGTTTCTGTGTTTCCACACAGAACATACAGGGTAAGGGCCTCGAAAGCAGGCGATGCTTTGTCCTGCCGCTAGGTGGTGCTGTTCACCATGCATACGCACAGGAACCTTCCACAAGCTAGCTGGCAGCTTACATCGCCTGCTAGCAAGAACCTAGGTGGCGCTGATTGCCATAAACACATCTAGCTTATGTGTCATCATGGTGAACAGCGCCACCTAGCGGAAAGAAAAAGCGTCATCTGCTTTCGAGGCCCCAACCCTGTATGTTCTGTGTGGAAACACAGAAACAGCGCCTCTAGCGACCACATAGCAGGTCGGGTTAGAGTACCAGACTTTTAGACAAGGAGCTGATTGTAAAAGAATGAAATAATCAGACTATTGTAAGTGATAACATTTGTCTAAAATTAATAAATCTCCACCTTTAAACACAGATGATAATTAAATCATTTAACAATATTTTAAACTACAGTAAAATACATTTAATAATTAATTACAATGTTTAACTTAAAAATAATTGTAATTTTAAGTCTGTTGACAAACTATTATTAAACGATATAATATTAAAGTACTTCTATGGTTTTGTTTAATAAAAATATTAAATTATTATATTAGAAATATTAAATCCAATTTATCTGACAGATCTTATGTCAAAAGTCTCACACCCAAACTTGCAGAGTGCTAGCATATGTTGAATAGTCCAACTCTGTAACATTCTGAAGAGATTTATTTTTTACATTTATCTATATTCATCCACAAAAATTGACAATCATTAAACTCAAATCACAAAATTAATATTTAAAATTAATGTTCATTAATAATTTAAATTTTAGTTAATAGCTTTGTAAAATAGGGCTTGAGAAACATAAAGCCCAACCAAAAGGTTACAGTTCTCAAGATTAAAATTTTAACTCATTGACATGATATTGCCAAAACAGTTCCTTTAATAACAATCTATACTTCTTCTATTACAGCATACTAAAGTACAAATAATTTACTCTAAAATAATTCTTTTCAAATATCTATGATGATATTATCATAATATTTCATGATGATGATAACAGATAGGCACTTGATGTTTTTTTATGTATATTTAAATTGGGTAAAAATCTTTAAAAATATATTTTTTGTTTTCATCTCATCTACTGTTGCTGTACCTTCCACAAAATGTAATTATTCTTTATCATTTCTTAGGCTAAAAAATATATTATTTTCAGACCAGATATCAAATTTAAATATTAATACAACATTTTTAAAACTAAACATAAACATATGAAACACGTTAAATTCATTTCACTTTTTCCATGGGGAATATCATTTTTAAATGTACTTGAGTGTAGAAATTTTGATATTTGTTATTTATCTTTTAGTAATATGATAGACGATTAGTAAAATGATACACCTTTATTTAGTATTGTGCAATATGCATTAATAAATATATTAGATAAATTGACAATATTGTTATTTTTATAACTAAATCAAGAGATGTGATGTGTTTAACTGTTCAATGTTTTTGAAGGTTATAATTACTTATAGAAGAGTGGCAGCAATTGAATATTGGATAAGTCAGTAATAGAGAGAAATTTATTACATTTTATGAATAGCCCTTACATTTAACATATTAAGATTTTCACAATGTTTACTAGGCTTGGAATAGTTAATATTTTGTTTAAAACCCCAGCTCTGACTTATTGCAAATTCTTCTGCATTTTTATGAAATTTTTTGACAATATCCTTTTTTTAAGCTAACCCAATCCTGTAATTGTTTTTGTTCATCTATTTCCACTAAATTTCATTATTAAAATCAATAGTTTCTTGTGTATTATTCTAAGCAAAAATAAATTTTTATGCACATGGATGTTTGTTTTAATATAATATTACCTTTAACTCCATGTCCTCTAAGAATATGACTGATGTTGGAGTTTATTTTTATTCTTAGAGATAAAATATTTTATGAGTTGGATATATCTTACAGACTTTATCATGTAAATTTTTAAGTTTAATAATTTTTTACTACATAATGTCTCATGTATTTCTATCTTGCCTACTTATATTTTGCATATACATGTATATAAAAAATAGTCATGTGTCACATGACTTATATAGCTTGCATTACCAATATGTAATATATAAAGAGCCTGCTAATATGTGTATATATATAATTGTTTAGGGATTGTCCAAGTATTAATTATTGGCAAATAATCTGTCTCTTGTGTATTGAAAGATATATTATGATTTCTTTAATATCAAAACTAAAAAATTTGTAATTCTGCCTATCCAAAATATATATTAAGTTATCATTTCATTGACTAATATTAACATCTAAGTTATTAACTTTATATTAGTTGGTCATAATAGTATCTTTATGCTGAGCATTAGAAATGGAGCAGCTATTAGGATTGAGTTTTGTTTTCCAAGTTTTGACAGCCTCAATTTGAGTTCCTATATCCACCACTGTAATTCACAATAACATTTTTCAAAGATTTACTAAGTACATTATAGTTTATTAGTAACATTATACATTTAAAGCTTTCATAAGCATTTTACACATCTATTCTAGTTTCCTCTCAGCATGAATAAATATTTATTGTTTTTATTTAGAATGAGCAAGAAAATATTTTTTTCTTGTAATTAATATTTATATATTTACAAAAAAATATTTATTATAGAAAAATATAAAATTATATAAGAAATATTATTTGAAATATATATCACAGTGAATAATATTACTGAGTATATACAAAAAAATATGTTGCTAATTGTCTCTACATAAAAAAAATTAAAAGGTAAAGTAAATGTCAATCTATTCTAAATTCTACTATTTGTCAAATCTCAGTTAGTAAAAAGAAAAAATATAATAAATCTTTCTCAACAATGATTGGTATAAAAAACAAATGGATTGTGTGGTCTCAAAATTAGTAATGCCCTGTTTTGTTTTCCATGCTCACTCTTTGGCACTCAAACAGTAATGAAGCACTCCCGCATAAAATGATCATTAGATACCATGGATTGAAGCATGAAAATTTACAAACTTATTAAATTTCATGAATTTCAGAATGATGGTAACCATTGTTCTCTGACTAAATATCTTGTTCTCACATCTCAAATGACAATTTATTTAATCACATTTTTTCACACATTAAATGCAGGTTAGCACTGTAATTGTAAACATGTATATAGATTTTTTTTTACATTTACAAAAAGTTTTATATTATTGTATAGAGACTATTATTTATTTAGTGAAATATTTTGTAGGACAGTGATTGATAATTATTGTAAACAAATTTGATTAAATGAGTAAGTAAAAATCATTGCTTTAATAAGATATTATATTCTGCAAGGGATGCATGTTTCAAAAGAATGATTCTTTAATCTAAGAAATTATGACCAGAATCATTCCATTGTTACTTGTATTTCTGGATGAAATGATCTTATATTTTAAGTAAAAAGTAATTTTTTGGTTAAACTGGAAAAAAGCTTTAATTTATAGTTGAATAATCTGAATCATGAGTACATTCAAATTGATGGCCTTGTACTGCATTATAAAGTAACTTACATTAATAGTTTTTTAATGAATGTGAATACTAAACTCATACACAGGACTATAAATATACATGTAAATGTGATTTCTTGATATATTATTAATAACTGCATTATTATTATTTTTATATTTTGTTTACTATAATATTAATTTATAAACAAAACTATATACATAAAATGTGTCTGCTATATATGTATTCCAAGCAAAGCTTCGCAACAAAATATTAGCTATTATACATGATATATGCCAAATATAACATACTATGGCTGTGCTGTTTACATAGTGTATCACAGTGAAATGTGACTGATAATCTATTTATGCTGCCTGCAATGCCACCTCTAAATTAATGTGTGGGTTATATAATGACATATTTATTGATGACAAAAATATTAAGCATGCTAGAATGTCTAGATCATTAATTATGAGATTCAAGTGACAGAGCATATTTACCTTAACCTGCATTGGACAATTTGATAACATTCACTCTTATTTTAAATTGAAAAAAAAATATTACAATGTTTGAAATAATTTCAACTATATTTGGTAATGAAGTCACGAGTTGCAAAAATGTTTACAAGATTTCTTGATGGCAGGATATTAAAATATTGTTTCATTTGATGATGTAACTCATAATGCATAGTCACTAATGTTTTAAAATTTCCATGTTAAATAGCTAAACTATGTCACTACATAGCACATTCATCTGACAAAGAGATGGATGAGCCAGTCAGAGTGATAATCAATGTCATTGGAGTAAAATGTATACTTATGTACACTGATAACATTTTTTTGCTTTATTTTCAGCCAGATTTTGTGTGCTATGTCAGACCTTAATGCCACAGATGCATCTTCTACCAGAACACCTGATACAACACTGGATTCTTATTGGACAATGTGGAAAAATTATTATAAAAAAAACTATGAGTCAGAGCAAGAGGATAATTATAGACGACTGATCTGGGAAGATACTTTTAAATTTATTAGTCTTCACAATCTGAAATACTCCATGAAAATGACTAGTTTTACTACAAATATGAATGAGTTTTCAGATAGGGTAAGTAGCATCCAATTACTGTAGCATTATTTAAGAATTTAATGTAAGTTTACACACACACACATACACAAACTCAATGTAATGTAAAAGTAGATGAATTATTAGTAAAAATTTTAGATTTCTCTTGTGCATTTTACTAATATTTTATTGCTCATTGCCTATCCATATGTGTATATGTATGTTTGGACTTGCCTCTGTGTAATTTATTGATATATTATTACTTTTAAGCCAATAAACATCACATGATCACCATTTCTTATGCTTGCTTATAACTGTTATTAAAGCAGGAAAAACTCTCCCTACAGTATTGCAACTTAGCAAGCCAGAGTAATCAATAAATGCCAGAAACTACTCTGGGGATATTGGATGAGTAGGCCATAAGTGGGGACTTTATGCACAAGCCTTTTGTCATCCATTGATTAACCTGGATTGCAAAGTGGCAATACTGTATTGAGAGTTTTGCTTATTTTAATGTATCCATGTTTGTATCTATCTTTAGATTTCTTTTCATTCACTGTGCTAATATTTTTTTAGTCATTGTAAATCAATAAGTTTATATTTGTCTTTAAATTTTTCTCCCCACATTTTACTATTTTATTACTTATTTCCTATCCATATGTTTATATATATATTTGTGTTGAATGTGGGTCAAGTTTTGTGTCTAAAAATATTCCTTTTTTCTCCCTACATTTTTATATTAATTCTTTTCCTTTTTTGTATTAATGATGTTTGATTACTGACATACCTATAGATATACATAGCTTTCATTCTACATAGATTTATTTTATATAAAAAATACTTCTCTTTTTTACTTCCTTTCTATCATTCCAACTATTTACTATCTACATTCATTTTATTTTCAATCCTATTAGTTCGCTTAATATTTCTCCTTTCATGTTTTGCTACCACTTTCTTTGCTTTTAATGCCTAGCATATTAAATCCAATGCTTTCTGTTTTTCACAATCTTTTTTTCTTTTCTTTTTCTATTTTTTATTCATTTTTATTTGCTGGCTTTCATGTGTTCTGTTCTAGCTAAATCAATAATTACCTTTTTCTCCCTATTAAATGATCTAAATATTATTTTATTTATGCATATAGATTTTTGTCTTCTATATAGAATCAACCATCTCTTTATTTATCTTTATAAGTCAATCAACTCTTTATTTATCTTTATAAGTCAATCAACTTTTATTTATCTATTGATTTATTCATATAGTTGAAGTCAGTTCATTTTTTTAAATTATTCCTCTAGCTATTTGCCTGCCTATCTGTCTATCCATATTTATGTTTGTCTATATCTATTTGTTGTTTTTTATATCTAAAATATGTGTCTATGTATTAACTTGTGTGAACATTTATTTATATTTTGTGTACCTGTTTCTAATCCATGTGCTTAAATATATGGATAATCCACTGTCTATCTCTATCTTTTTATTATCTAACCGTATAATTTTATGACTGATTATTTGGGGTCATTTTTTCTTTTTTATTCATGTTTCTGTCTATCTATGTATATACTTATTTATTAACTCTCCAAATACTATATTTATGTATTTTGTATCTATATACCTACAACTTATAAATCATCTTTTCTATTTATATGTTTTTATTGTTATATTTCTTTCTTTATCTGCCTAACTATATGATTTATCTATATTTATCCATCATATTATGATTGTCTAATTATATAATTTTTTTATACGTCAGAATATTCTAATTTTTTATCTAATTGCCTATTTAAATATGTATCTGCATATTTTTTGTCTTGTATATATTTCAGTTACACTGACATCTTTATGTATTTCTTTGTCTATTTGCCTAAATCTCTGTTTGTCTATCATTCTTCTTTTTATTTATCTATTTTACTAGTATTATTTCTCAAAATATATCTAATTATATATTCACTGTTGTAACAGTAAGAAAACGTATGTCTCATAAACATAGTGCAGAATTCGACCACCACACAAAACAGCAGCACCATCGAGGTAGCGAAGCCACCCTTAGTTCGAACATAGTTTATCGGTTCCACAATACAATCCACGAAACAACGCATCTCATGCGACATTAATAAATACCTCTTTAGGCACGGTGGTCAGGGATATGCAAGAGATTCATAATTTGATTTTCGAGTTAGCCAATATTCAAACCAATTAATTAACATTCATATTTATATAATCGAGGAAATATATAGAATGGGTATCGAATAAATGAAAATGTAACTGCAGACATATAGTTTAAAATTATTTATTAACACATTTAATAAGGTCCATTTATTAATATTTTAAATTCAAAGTTTCAATAGCGAATTGGCAATATTATTATATTTTAAAAAAAAAACATTTATTTGTTTAGATATTATTTATATTGAGGATCTCAGTAGCGGTACTTCCGATACTGTAACATTTATAAAAGGCATTCATTTATATGAAGGCATAATCTAGCTACCTAAAGTTCTCAAGTGAGTATTTTTAATGCATGCTGTGGGGAATTTATACTTTACAATGCAAGAGTCTAAAGCAAGATTTATCAGTAGCGGCGGACATACATTTATTTAATAAAAATATTTATTTTACGACTAAGGGCAAACATTTATTTGAGAGTGAATTATGAAGATAATGCAGAAGTGGAGTGATATATATATAACAAGAAATTAAATAAAGGAACACGTGGTACGCTTTAGAAAGGCGATATGGAATGGCAGTAGATTGAAACTGCAATGCCGTGAATGAGTTTATAAGGTTGTCAGGCTGGTCTCGGCCTAACGAAGTAAGGTGCCACATAAGCATAACCAGGGACAAGTGGTCCGTGTCACAATTTGCTGGCTGGCTGTGTGGCGGTCATCAAGCCCTACGGGAACATTTATTATGTCCGCTTGTGTAGGACGACTAGGGTTAGTTTCAACCCTGGAGAATCCGGAATAGTCACGGCGTGGACTGGTTC
This sequence comes from Epiperipatus broadwayi, assembly GCA_028023455.1. Classification (NCBI taxonomy): domain Eukaryota; kingdom Metazoa; phylum Onychophora; class Udeonychophora; order Euonychophora; family Peripatidae; genus Epiperipatus; species Epiperipatus broadwayi. The sequence goes on along the minus strand of JAQFVV010012605.1, from coordinate 234,969 downwards.
ATAGCATCTCTAAAACGTAACACATGTATAATGGATACACAATAATGATGATTTAATATTTATTTCCAACTCGGCTTACATTATCAACATTTACTAAAGAATGTTGGCGACTCTCAAAGAAATGAAATTTTCTAGAATTATTCATTAAAAGTTAATAATTACAAAATATATCTAAACTGGGAATTATTACAACTAATATGCCTGCTATTTACAAAGTAGTAGACCCTGCATTACAATAAATGATGCTTTGAATGCGTGTCGATTTATATGAAATTTAAGTTATTTATGAAAGCAAATATTAATGAAAATTTGACATGCATTCACTGTTCAAGCGATTATAGATTTAACTTTAAAACTAAGACAATTATGAGAACGTAATATTTAAATAATAACTATAAATAAAGTGTAGATTTGAGAAATACGCACCCACGAAGGATAGAGGGAGGTAAGCTAGATTATGCAAGAAATTTACATATTACATTAATTCTTAAATTTTAGTTTTACAAAATTACAATTTTGACATTATAGAAGTTAGACAAATAGTAGAAGATGAGCTATAGCTTATTATTACTAGAGTACTCTAGAGTTTGGAATACACACACAGGTACCTGTTTTATAAGACGTTTTCTTCCATTTGTATAATAGCAGATTGTTCGTAATTAGCAGTTCTTTCTTGTCTTTGGCATTTCATTGATTTTAACAGCAGCGGCTTTCTTGTTTATTTCAGGCAGCAGATCATCCTGGCGATTTTACCGGGCAATGTAAAGTTCGGCATATGGTAGGCCATCTCCCGATGGAGAATGATCTCGTTGCTTACTCGGTCATACCTTGGCAGTAACAATTTATTTTAAGATATTTTGGAGACTTCAGTGCTCGAGAGCAAAGCTAAAGTTTTTAGTGAATGTCTCCAGCAAGTCTAAAATGGCCTCTTTTCTTATCTTGATCTTTTAATTTTTTTGTCAAGGTATTTTTAGGTTTTATTTATCTTGCCCTGAGGATAATCAATGCTTTTGCTGGTTTTAATTAGAAAGAAAGCTGCTGTTCTATTGTTTGCGTTTTACATTCGTTAATTACATTTTTTTGGAAATTTTCTTTAATTAATTTATTATCTATCACTGACCGATGCTTTTAAAATTTTCAAAGACAAAAGGGAATAAAATTATTTTAACTTTTAATTAATTATTGCATCAGATTTTGTTAGAATTATTATTTAACGAAATTTAAACTAAGCAATAAATACGAACTTTATAAATCCAAAATAAATGATTAAATATTACACAAAATTTATTTAACTAAAAGAAATCTAAATTATATTATTTTATCCGTATTTATTGCCTTTAATTTGAGATCGAAATGTGTGCATGTTTATGTTGAATTCTACATATATTTATACATTTTTAATATTGTTACACACACAATTCGATACCCAAAAGTTTAAATTTGGGCGGGATAGACCGGTCAGTGAGAGATGACAGAAAAAGGTGAAACAAGATTCGAATACGAATCTTACTGTTTCACTGTCTTTTATGTGAACTGCTATTTACTTTTTTATCTAGTTGCTTAATTATGTGCTACCTCTCTGTCTTTGCAATTTTGTAAATTATACTATTATTATTTTATTGTGCCTTTTAGTTTAAATAATTTATTGCTTTTTTGCAATAAAAATTTTGGTGATATCATCTTTTTTATTAATTAATAAGTATTTTTCTGAAGGAAAACATTAATATTAAGATTCTAATGCCCCAAACTATTGTCCAGTCGATTGATTCTAAAATATTTTATACTATGTACTTAAGCATTTCTTTCACAATATAGACATTAGTGTAAAATGTCAAGAGATTTCAGTTAATATACTTTATAAAAATATTATTTTATTACTTATAAAATTCTATCAGCAGTCTTTATAATTTTTGAAAACAGATGGTAAAAGTTGCATTAATGATTGGCAAGTGAATTATTAATGATTATTTCATTTAAATAATATATATATGTGTGTGTGTAAAATAATAAATTACTGATTAAGAATATACACCTATACTTCATTTAGGACTTATCTTTCATGTGAGGATTAACCATAGTATTCATCATTAATTTGTACTCACAAATTTTATTTACAACGTATTATTTGCTATAATGATCATAAATTTTTTTATTATATTTTGGTGGCCATTTTGTAAGTTTGAAGACATGATAAGATAGTTATTATGCTATGCCATCTATACACAATATAGCAATTTCACACCAAAACTGCATACAATATTTTGATTATAAATTTAAAATATGATTAATTAATTTACAGTACAGTATTTTATTTAACTTTCATGGAGCATCTTTGCAAAATAATTAGTATTTGTTTAATCATATAATCAAAGTAAACACTTTGATCATTAAAGATGTCTATGCCCCCTTCCACCAATCTGTTTTATTGAGGTTAATAATTAATCAAAATAATATACTAATGACATATAAACACAAAATACATATATGCATACTGCATTTTCTCATATTTATGGAATAAAATTTTTACTAACAGTAGTTCGTTTTCAGCAAAAATAATAATCATTGTATTGTAATTTAGCTAAAATAACCCTTATTTTTAAAAAAAAATGTTTTCATAATAATGAATTTATTATTACTAAAAAAAGTTAAATTAAAAATAGCACAATTTATTTGCTCAATTTTAAAACAGCACATGTATAAACATATAGAACTGGAAAAAATGTAAATGTTATTATAAAATTGTTAATGTGAATGTGTTTTCAGTTTTAAATAATTAATATAACATTGTATACAAATAAAATAAAAACTTCACGAAATTTATTGTTTTTTTAAATAGTTTGATTATACTAACAACAATTTTTAAATTCAATTCACAGAAGATGTCTACCCCACATAATAAAAAGCAAGTGGTAATAAAGTTTCACAGCTAGCATGCATAGATACTGGCATACTGTATAAAATGATCTTTGTTTAGATCGGCATAATACCCATTATAAAAAAGCATTAAATATTAAATACAATATGCAAACACATATTGCATCAAATACCTTTTTTTGTTTTTTTAATATATCAGAATATGTTTAATGAGTTTTGACAATATACAGTATGTTAAGATTGCTACTTTTGACACTAACAATAAATATTTGTCTTTTTTTTTATTATCAAAAACAGGTTTATTCAACTATGTTTACAATAAAAGAAAATGGTAAAAAACTTATTAAATTTGGCAATACATTTATAAACCATTAATTTACTTAAAAAGAAGAAAAAAACTCACTTTTAGAGTGGAATGTCCAATATTAATAAGATGTCATGTGGAATTTTCTATAACATTAGCAGCTAACTTCAAATTTCTTTCTTTTATGCCTTTTAATTTTTGTAGGAAAATTAATTTTGGACCAGGCATAACTGACTCAAAGATTAGGATGTATCTGACAAACCATAAACAGAAAGTGATGAAAGTGTCACTTCTTATAGTTGCAAAATTCCCAGAGGCAATACCTTCTATGAGTGTGTTGATAATTGGATGTTTTGGTGTATAAATTTGATTAATCAATATTCTATAGCCCTGAAGAGTTATTTAAAAAAATTTCTAAACCTAAAGAATTTTACATAGGTAATGTTCTATAGAAGTAAAAAATTTGAAAAAAAACCCAAACTTCAGTAGGAATTTTTTTAGGGAAACTAAAAACAATTGCATGCAAAAACACAAAAAATTGTTAACTGCTAATTTGCTTTTCTTTTCTCGTTCATTTTGCTGTACTTTTGGACAAATAATCATGTTTTTTTCTTAACAATCCTGTTTCAATCAGGTTAATGGCCAATTCTATTTCAACCACGTTAATGGCTGCAACTAATAAAAATGAAGAAAATCTTTTAGATTGGAAATAGAAATGAATATTATTAGGTGACAGGAAAGAGAAGGAAATTTAATAATTTTTATTGTATGCCTTTATTCACATTTACCCTTATCATTGTTTTTAAAAACAAGGACAAAATAGAAACAAAAAGTTCAAACCATCATAGATGTAATGAAACTTTTCAAAATCATGAAATTACAGGATTGATTATCTTAAAAAAATCCAAAATACAGACTAACCAATCATTCTGAACTTTTTTAAATCTGCATCTGTCATCTTGTGCATTCCTCAAAAAGAAATCACTATCATCAAATCATTTAGAATACAATAATAAACTTTAGAACAAGCAATTTGTGATTCTGAAAATTAGATAATTATGATTGTTTAATGGGTTACCAGATAGAACAGCTTCAATATGTATTTTATTTAGAATGTAACAGTTTCTATAAACATTGTTAAAATAGGCAAAACTCACTATATGTATTGCCACACACTGCAAGCTAGAGTAATCAATGGATGCCAGAAGACTTGTGCATAAAATCCCCATCTAAAGCCTACTCATCCAATATCACCAGGCTAGTTCTGGCTTGTGGCCTTTGTCAGTGAGGAGCCATGGATATGAGAGCACTGCACCTAGATCTTGGGATCTAATGCAACCCTTTAGCAGTCACCTTTTATCTTCACTTAACTACAAAACTATGAGTTTTAAACTGAAAACATCTTAATTTCTTCAATCCAAGCTTATATAGTCATATAGGTCTGAACTCAGTTCAGTACCCATATATTTTGGTGTCTTGGGTTTTTTAATAAATATATACACCACTATTCTATTAGGCAGGATTGGTTTTAAGCCAATAGGCATTGCGGGACCACCACTTTTTATGCTTGTGTATAACTGTTGTTAAAATAGGCAAAACTCACTATACAAATTGCCACAAAACAGGCCAGAAACTAGTCTGGGGATTTTGGATGAGTAGGCATTAGATGGGGATTTTATGCACAAGCCTTAGGGTATCCATTGATTACTCTAGCTTGCTGTGTGTGGCAATACATATAGTGAGTTTTGCCTGTTTTAACAAGTTATACACAAGCATAAAAAGTGGTGGTCATGTGATGTTTATTGGCTTAAAACCAATCTTGCCTAATAAGATAGTGGTGACTATGGTTATTAAAGAACTAAAGACACCAAAATGTATGGGTACTGAGCTGAGTTCAGACACATGACTATATAACTAAAGGACATGGATTGAAGACATTAGGATGCTTTTTGTTTAAGACTCATACTTTTATAGCTAAGTGGAGATAAAAGGAGGGTTGCATTAGATCCTAAGATCTAGGTGCAGTGCTCTCAGATCCAAGGCTCCTCACTTACGACAGCCACAAGCCAGAAACTAGTCTGGAGATATTGGATGAGTAAGAACTAGATGGGGATTTTATGCACAAGCCTTCTGGCATCCATTGATTACTTTAGCTTGCTGTGTGTGACGATACGTATAGTGAGTTTTTCCTGTTTTAACAAGTTATTGTGCCGGTCAAAATCGTGTATTCATTCAACAAGACCAATAATCCAAGCAAAAGTACCTTGAATCCATCCATGCACAAGATACATATGTCAGGACAAGGATGAATCCTAACCTATTTGCCTAAACTATTACCTCTCTGACTAATGGATAACGTTTGTGATGACACTAGCAATGCTTGGTTTTATTCCGTCCCAGCTGGAGGTCATGGTTCACATAGAGACTCAAAAATAATAAAGGGTTTATTTGAAAATCAATGATTTAATGGATTCTGGTGATTGCAGAACTGTACAGATATGATTTCATCGATTGCTAATGGTTTGAACCGTAATAATGATAATTCTTTATGGCAACATTACAAAGAAGTGAATTTAAATCAAAGAAATATTTAAACAAATAAAGTAATGAACCTTAGAGATTGGGAGTGATGACAAACTAAGCTTATTTAAATGACAATATTATAAGAATTTATTAAAGAAATTTAGTACAAAATAAGTAGTCTTTGTTTATACAACTTGGTTATTTTCCTTAATTCGTTTTGATGCGGCTTTGACAAACAATGTAAAAGTTTATTAATTCGTCGGCCAAAAACCAATTAGCAATAAAATATTATTAGCCCTCTTCAAGATATTACAAATAAATCTCTTTATATATATACTACAAGATATGAAGGGTGTGCATTTAAAACATGATTACATTTAAAATCATTTGTATATAATGAGTGTGGGAAGCAAAATAGTTCTTAAATAAATAATTGACACTTATACAGTCAGATTTAATTAATTAACGAAATTGGTTTGTGAAGGACGTGCCATCATGGCAGAGAGCCTTTCAGGTTTGCTAAATTAAGATTTAAATGATGAAGAAGGCAGTATGCTATTATAGATTACAACTATAATAAATGAGGCCTGTTATGAACCTCTGGGTGGCTTTGCTAAAGAAATTCCTTATATGTACAGGTAGATCAGAGAAATGTTGGCCATCCAGTCAAAGCATGTCTCTGAATAATAATAAATGTGATGTGATGGAATTCCCAAACACATCTTAATGGTAGTGCCTGAAAATGGATCCCTTGGTATGAACTATGTCTACTTTGAGGGAGTGTGAAAGACCGGACTGGTCAAAGTTAAATTTCTGAAGGTCCTGGTGAGTAAGTAGCAAAGCAAAATACTAATACTAAATGAATGGTTGTAGCTATAAATACATAATGCCTTAGACATATATATAGATAATGTATCACTAACAAAAATTAATAAATGAATTCCTGATTAAAATAATCAGTTCCCTGACATCGATAGAAGGTCCCCACAAACTTTAGTCCACTAATGAATGAATCATAAATATAATATAACTAAAATATAAATTGTTTACCACACTTCACAAATATTTCATTTATTAATAAGTTCTTAAATAGTTTATCAAAGATTACAAAATGTTTTTAATTAACCTAGATGGGCATTAAATATCAACTAATAAATTGTAAATCATAATTTTAATATTTTTCTGACAAATAAAATATATATGCATAAAATATATACTGATAAAATTCTATGATAAATTTTACTTAATTGATTCACTAAAATTATTTATTCTTTCAGAAGTAATTACAGGGCTATTTTAAATTGGAGTAATAGTAAGATAGTTTTAAAATAATTTCAACCATTCAAATAAATATATATATGAGGTACAAAACTAAATGAGCTTTCTATTAATTAATTTACGGGAAGTAAGTCTTCTTGTAATGATTTTTAAATTAAAAGAAAAATAACAGGGGGAGGATTTAAAGTTAATAGCTCGTTGAATTTTTTAGTTGGCCATTTCAGTTAGTCAAATAATCTAAACAAATTTAATTTACCGCATCAAAATAATGTAAAGTTTTATAAGAATTGATATTTTAAATTAAATTAAAAGATGCATTTTAAACCAAGCCGTATAAACATTACACAAATATAAATTAATATAGATTTTGAAAACAAGTAAAATAAAATCAATGGCTTGCTGCAAATTGGATGTTACCTCAGAATCAATAAGTTAATACCGGCAGTTAATACAGTCAGATCATTTCAGGCTTCCTCGACACAGACAGTCTCTGGCTAGATGTTTAAAGCAATGGAAAGGCATGGATGGGCTGGTGGAACAGACCTCTGAGAAGCAAACGACCGATCTTTTCACCCCGTCATTTCTTTAGTCATGATATATATATAGATTAATCACTTCTCTTCAGTAAACTCAATAATAATCCTTCTTATCAAATTTTCCACTATTTATGTGATCTGGCCTTATCTGTAGGATTGAATCTACAGTGACAACTGCCAATTGCAATCACTGTAAATGTTTCTCTGAGGTTAGTGCCTGCTTTGCTAAAGGAAATTATAATTCCCTAAGGGTTGATTTGCTAATTAAAAAACAACAATCATATTAACTTTATCAGTCATTGTATCAACAAGCCTATTTAATTAAGGTTTAGATTAACAAAAATGTAACTTTTATTCAGAAAAATTTTAGGAATTTGGTACAATGACTTTCAAACTGATATTTCATTTCAACAAAAATTTTATTAACAATAAATAGTGATTACATACTAATAAAGGATAGATAAATGAATAAATTGTACAATAATATGATTGTATAATGTTCTATTTGTTATCTGGCTAGATTTTGTTATGAGAGTGCAATTGTTATACTCTTATGTGGTTAGGTATAGTGATGAGATTCTAATAACTTGATTAATGGAATAAGCATTTTTTATATAAACATGAATATTTTCTTTTAGAATTTCCTATTCTATAATGATGGGCAGGTGGGAGTTGATAATCAGGAAAAGGAAAGTGCAGTTAAAGACCAGGAGTCATCAAAGACTTTACTGGAGGCCAGGAGCTGGTCATGTTTCTTGATTTTTTGAGTGTTTGATAAAATAATGGTATGATTTGTGGCGGGGGTAATTCCATGAGAGTTTTGCATCTCACTATCCATATGGAATATAGGACAAAGGTAGAAAGCCTTATTATTGGAAAAAACCCATTATGAATGGCATTTTCAAGTGAGAAAATCATATCAGGTCTTATGTTGGAATTGATTATAATTATATCTTTCAGTGTTTTAAGTCTTGGGCACCGGTGTATAATATGGTCTATGGTTTCATCTTCACGAGCACACAGACCACATATAGGGTCAATGCTGGCAAAACCTCTTCGGTGATAAAGGAACCAATTCGTGGGAAGCGCATTGAGATTTATTTTAATGATGAAGTCAAGGAATTTGGGTTCCAGACTCCATCTTTTAAAGTGTGAAATGAGTCTTTGGTTGGTTACTTTTAGGCTGGTTTTTATGGGTTGTTGATTATAGTTGATTATATTGTATGCTTCCCATAAGGTGATTTTTTGTTAAGGTTAAAGGGCATTATTGGGTTATAAAGTTGTAGGTGGTCTATTAGGGAGGCTATCCATGAACTGGCAGAGGGCTGAGGACGATCTGTTGGTGTAATTTTTTTAATAATGTTGGAGTATCCACAGGAGAGGATCAGGTTATGTAGAGTGTTGTGGGTTTTCTGTAAAATTATTGCTTGTATTGAGTGGAATGACAGTCCATTGAACCTGCGTGGTCGTTGGATGCCTCGCAAGCTAATAGCAACTGTCCTTCCTCTCCAAAGAAGTTTGGTACATAATCGGTTGATTTTATTTTGAAACTGTTTAGACATTTTTACGAATGGAAGGTAATATGAGATTTTTGGCATTATGATCATGTAGAGGAGGCCAACCTTTCCATATAATGAAAGGTATACTCTAGAGAGTGACGTGGTGATGGCTTCAGTTGAATGGAGGATTGCATCTTGAATCTCTCTTGCCATTGCAGTTGGTGTTTTGAAGATTGGGAAACCTAGGTATCTTTGGGGTTTTGCAGAAAAGGGAGAGTTAATTTGATATTTGATTAAAACTTAAGTAGACATTTACAAAATTTAATTGATCCTTTAATGTACATTTATCAAAAGATAAATATAAAATGTTACCAACTGATTAATTTAAGAAAAATGAACTTTAATGAAGAATTTAAAACATTTGTAACATTTTATAGATATCTAGTATTCAATTACATATAAATACCAATTTAATAAACATAGTATAGTTTTACAAATATTACAAAATAAATAAACTATTATAAAAGGTTAGTTAATCATAAATTACAAATTAATTAGATACAAGATTACAATATTGCTTATAATTATACTACCACCAATTATGAGGTAGGTGTCAGTTATTATAAAAGGTTGGGTTCAAACCCAAACTAGTGCTGATGACAATGGCACTAGGTAAAGCAGAAATATGTACTATATTTTCAGCTTCATTATACACAAGCATTTATTGGCTTTATATAAACATATAATGCACATTAAGAGAGTTTTTTAATTACTATATATACTCAATTAAGTTGTTCATTAACAGCTTATGATATAATTTTTAGCTGGAGAAACAGTCAACTCTCTCCCCCTTAATAAACTATTATAATGATTTGTTCATTATATGATATTCTTGCTTAATGATGAGTTTTGGGGGACCAATTGTTCTAAGTTCTGTAAATATGTATTGTAAACTGTAATAATGGTAAATAATAAGCAGTGTAATCAAACTTTTGTTAAATTCAAATGTTTAAATTATTTATGAATTGCCATTAGTAAAATATAATTTAATATATATATATATATATATATATATTGTTGTATATTTATAATAATGGTGGCAGAATTAGGGGTATTCCAGTTGATAGTAATGATAATTGTCAAAACACTAAATACTTATTACAATTTTTTTTTATTGAATGTAAGAAAGGAGTAACAATATGCTTTAGAATATAAGCAGAATACATGTCATTGTACATGATAAGCATAGCATTCTCAGCAATACTCATAGTAAGCAATTATCACTTTTGATTGGATATAACATTGCCAAAATAAAAATTTAGATTAATTAATATCAAGCCAATTTCAGATTTGAGCATTATATAAAAGTATTTAGACAAATTCTGTATACATGCTCATATTTGAATAGTAAAAGTATACACAATAATAAATGCAAAAAATACTTCAATACTCATAATCGTCAATGCTTTGGAAAATCAGGTACCTTAAGTGTACTAGTCATCAATAAACTAATTATTAAATATATAAAGTGAAGTATGTGAACTTTAAATGTGAAATGTATGACTAGTGCCATTCAAATAATTCTTCAGAGAATAATCTGGATCATCACATTACAGTGACATAGGTATATAGAAAATACTATTATGTTTGCTGTCTTTCGAATTTTATGGACTGTAAAGACCAAAAAAGTAAAATGTACATATTTATTTAATTGTATTTTATTATGATAATTTACACATTTCTTTTAAAGTACAACTTTGATAAAAATTTTCACACAAATTGGTCATTTACAGAACAGAAAACTAAAAGAAAATAAAGATATATAACAAAAGTAAAAAATTGTCTAAAAATAAACAAAAAACATATTTAGAAAATGATGACAACAAATCCAAAAGTAATACAAATAATGATCAACTCTATCAATACAATACACATAACTTAATTTTTTAATTTAGTTAATGTTAATCCAAATGAGCTATACTGTTACAATTTATAAGTTTTACAAAAAAGAAATGCACTTAATTGTCTTCTTTTTTTTTGGAAAATGAAAGTTTCCCTATAATTTGGAATCCTCTTTTCTATTGAAAATGAGCATATTCTTATAAACTGGAATCTTCCTTCTTTTTTGTTTGAAATGATGGTGTTCCTATACCATTATAATTAAAAAATATTTTTAGTAAAACACCAAAAAATTATATAATAATCTCAATTAGTCATTTCCCTATAAAGTAATGATACTGCCAGCTTCAGAATTTATTTGCAACTAATAAATCAATTTATAATTTTTTTTACAAAATATGTATAAAATATAAATTATTTTAAAAGAAGAATTTAGATTCAAGTAGAACATATTTAAACAGAGCAAAACTCTCCATACAGTACTTTTACATGAAAGCAAATTGAAAAAAATCACCAAAGTAGAGATTCTATTTATAATTGGATAACAAACGTTTTATATTCACAACTATAAATTATTTCTACCAATTATAAATAGAAATTTATTTTTAAAAAACTTTATTTACTTCAATAATATTATGATTTAAATTTTGTCTTATGATCATTTCATGCATGTAAATCTTTTAATAAAAATAACCTATATAAATTTATATTTTATGGATAGATTATACTATATCTAACATGAAGAAATAATTTGTTTAATGGTATATTTAGTACTCCATATTAATTCATGTTATTCTTACAATAGGTAATTGAAGTTTAAGGTAACAAATTTTACAAAAAAGACCACTCCATTTTAAATCATTGCTTTATATATTTATATAGAGAATTGCATTTAATCTTAAATATATATATGCTGATACAAATATTTTCATGGGTTGTATATATAAAAGACATTTTGCAGGTTCATCTGTGTTAAAAAATGTTAAATGATATACCAACGTTTCGACTTGATCACACAACTCATCTACTGGGTTATAAAAAATAGAAATATGACAATCATTGATTTGAAAAAAAAAACATTAAAGTTCCACCAATGTTTTTTAACAAAATCCTTCCAATATAGAAGGAAGATATCAATATTTCAATTTTTTAACTTGGATGAACCTGCAAAATATTATATATATATCCTTTGACTTTACATTTTGCCAATTGCCCCCAATTCACAACTCAATAAAATTAGTCCAAAAAACTAAACTCTAAAACTCGATCAATGGGTTCACATCTACAAACAGACTGGTAAAGGATTACAAGATAATTTGTAAATTTTCTGACAAAAGTGAAACTATTGGTTGTGCTTTAGAGTTTATTTCCTTTGGTTAGTCTGGTTGAATTGTGAATTTAAAGAATTTCAATTATTTTTATTGCCTATTTTAGCTTTAGGCTTTTAATGTTTATATTCTATATATATATATATATATATATATATATATATATATATATATATATATATATATATATATATATATATATATATTAGGCAGTGAAAATATTTTATATATTTTATTTGTTTGGATGAGTGTTGAAAATGTTGAAATTCAGAAAACATATCACTGAAAATGCATAACTCACTTAAATATTCATTATTTCTGGCCTAAGCATTACAGACAAACCTCTTTATAAATAAAAGAAATCTAGATAAAACTGACTGGTCTTTTCTTGTAAAAAAAATTATTTTATTTTGTGGTTAAAGACAATTTCATTCATCTTTTATACCAAAAGCATGAATTAATTTTAAACATATTTTCTGTTTATTTGATGTAATGCACTTAGTACTCTTAAGGTAAATTTCATATCACTCATGAATACTAGATATAGTAAAATTCTTTTGGTAATTCTATTTCAAATGAAAGAGATCAGCTTATAATTTAATGTCAAAACTAGAATGGTTTTAGTGTCTTTTATGGCTTAATGTCATCGTGTGTGCATGTATTTATAGATAAAATTAATCAAATCTCTAGAAAATTGTTTTTTATATAATTCAAACTTCCCCTCACAGTCAAGCTTCAGGAAAGGTTTCTACCAATTAAATTTGTGTTTTTCTTTTCCCTGGTGAATGTTTTGCAAAACTTTTTTTTACAATTTTATTTTTAATATTTTAGTTATAAACAAAGTCAAAAGATGGGGAAAATTGAATAATTGATATTTAAAAACACTGAAATCATGGTTTGATAAGTACATCTAGTTTATTCCGTGATTATGAACTTTGGTGAGTATATTTCTTGGAAATATTATAATTGTCAAGGAAATATTATGATCTAATAATTTGATTTCATTGAATGTTTATGGTTATATTTGTATTATAATTGTGTAATAATTATTAAAAATGAGAAATAAATATTTTTTGATATTGTTTTATTTTGAAATATAAAAGAATATTGCCTTCTGAATAATGTTACTCTACAAATTACAGTCATGTGGCAAAATGCAGTTTTCTAAAAATGAGAAAATTTGCCAGATTATTATAATATTCAAGAATATTGTAAAAAATAAGAAAAAATTCTAAACTTTTAAAGCATAAATTGATAGAATTAGTAATTATTAAAAAAAATTCATCAACATATTTAAATCAAACATGAAACAAAAAACATTTGGTTCATTTTTCAAATTGAATGCAATCCACATGAAATTTGATGATGTGATAATGTTTTGTTTTTATTAAAATATAATTTTTTCAATAATTCTGGAAATCAACCATGATTTTTTTAAATTTTATTTAATTCCTAAACAATAATATCTATTGAATAAGGTCAAATTTATTACATTCTGATAAAAACTAATTGTTTATTATCAAAAGAAAAGTTGAAAGCTTAAATCTAGTGAGAACAAAGAAATTTGCAGAGTACAAGAAAGTTTTTGCCAAGGAAATCGTTTCATTTCATTTTTAAATATGTCATATATGTACAAAGTAGTGTTATAAAAAGAACTGTATATAAAATTCCATTATTTTATTTATCTAATCTATCTGTTAGTTTTAATTTCTATTTTTAAAAACTTCTATATGTAAATAATATTACTTCATATTTTTAATTTGCTCACATTTATTTTGGATGATATAAAATATTTATTAAATCGGCATATTTTAAAATGCATATAAAAATAAAATTAATTTTGTAATTTAAATATTTTAAAAACAATAATGCTATTTAACTTATCTAGCAAATAATTGAGAGAGTGCAAATCTCTCAAGCACTTGTGATTACTATCAGCCAATCAAATGAAGCACTGGGACAGAGATTTGATAAGAAAAGAGTGGATCCCACTCTGTTCTAAACTTGTCTTAATATATATCCAATCCAGTCCAAAGCACCTATATTTGAAAGCGTGAATCTTAAATATCATCACACTTAATTCACTGAGTTCAAATTATAAACATACAGCATGAAATCTTTCGATTTACTATGCAGTAACATATATAACTGCAAATTTATAACATCGAAAAAACTACTGCGTAGTAAATCGAAAGATTTCATGCTGTATGTTTATAATTTGAACTCAGTGAATTAAGTGTGATGATATTTAAGATTCACGCTTTCAAATATAGGTGCTTTGGACTGGCTTGGATATATATTAAGACAAGTTTAGAACAGAGTGGAATCCACTCTTTTCTTATCAAATCTCTGTCCCAGTGCTTAATTTGATTGGCTGATAGTAATCACAAGTGCTTGAGAGATTTGCACTCTCTCAATTATTTCAATATCAACTGCGCTTTATAAAATTAATATTATTTACTTATTTAGCAAATTAATTTGGATCTCTAAATAATTTTATTAGTGCTTTTTCACACACACACACTCCCATATAAATATATATATTTTTATTTTAAATGTTTATAAATTTTGTGGTTATTATTTATATATTTTTTGCATTTACTTTGTTGGAAAACATTCTCACTGAAAGTCACACAATTAGTTTTTATTCCCATCATTCAATATAACAGGAATGATACTTTTATTGTTAAAAGGAGGTTGCCTTGACAACAGTTTGAGATTGTTGATTATTATTGATATTGTTATTATCTAAGTAATAATTGCTTTTATGTAGTTAAATTTATGATCTCATCTTGCTTTGAGTATTACTACTTTATTGCCTAAGTAATAATATAGTTAGAGTGCAATTTGAAAGTTATAATTGTCTATCTATTAGTCTGCTTTTAAAGGAAGTAAATTTATCGGTTTTATGAGATTTATTTAAACTGTTTTGAATTAATAATTTCACTCTCTGCAGCCACATTGCCAACTGTAATGTCTATGTAAACTTTTTTGATAATAGATAAAGATGGATGCTCATGTTTATTATTAAATGGAGTTGACAACAGATTGACTGCTTCATATTTAATCATAAACATGGTGAATCTAACATATATACATGTGTGTATAATTATAGATCTGAGACTTAGACACTTAATAGAAGAGCAATACAGAGACTTCAGACCACTGAAAGAAATTTGGGGAGATGCGTGTTAGAGTAACAAGAAGAGATTGAAAACAATATATGGGTAAGAGAACAAACAGGTGTTAGTATCCTCATTGAAAAAATTAACACTGAACTGAAGTTGGGTTGGACATATTGCTAAAAGAAATGATAATAGATGGACAATTAAAATCTTAAACTGGATTCCACGATATTATAAAAGACACAGAAAGAGACCACATGTAAGATGGATGGATGAAATAAAGTGTGTAAAGTGATGTGGAGAAGAGCAGCTAAAGCTCGGAAATGGATTAAAATTGGAGAGACCTTCATCCTGCAATGGATTGATATTGGTTGTAATGATGATGATGATGATATTTGACTCCAAATTCTTTATATGTAAGATTATTTAAACTGTGATAATAGTTTAAAACATAATGCCAGATAGCTTTTTATAAAATAATCATCTAAATTTTAGAATACTATTAGAATAAATTATAATTTATGTGTTAGCCTTTATACATGACATAAGGACTAAAGAAAGGACTAAATTTAAGAAAGACATAAGTAAAACCCAAATCTTAATTTTTAACAATAAAACTTATTGAACCTAAAAATTTGTTGAAAAACTAAGTTGGAGATAGCAGGTACATAACCCAATAAAACAGAAAGCAATTGAATAGATGGAAAATGATTTATGTTAATATACAAGAAAAACTGAAACATTGATCATAAACTTTAAAACTGTAAAAAATATAAAATTCTAAATAAAAACCCAGTCTCCATGCCTTTCAAATTTAATAGAAATATTTTAAAAATATAACTGATACATATAATAAAAAAAATGTAAAACTTATGAAAATACTATACAGAATGTTATAAGTCACTGTAATGTTATATAAATACAAAACATTGATGTAGTAAGTAAAAAATAATGATGCAAACTTACAAAAATTTTAATGAATAAAACTGAAGTTTATAGTTGTTAAATATTAACAATATTACTTTTGTTTTGTATATAAAAAGCAATAGTCATGAATAATGAAGGGATTAAAGACATACATCTAGAAGTTATGCCAGTTGGAATGACCATAAGTTTATATCTCCTTTCATTTTTGTTACCATAACCAAAATTACTTTCAGCACTTTCATTTTTCATTTATTTACCAATTCTAGTATTAAAGTCTCCCATAACAGTTTTAAAATGTTCTTTACTCTGATCAAAAGCCTTTTGTATATCTATATAAATATCTTTTGCTACTTCATCACTATGAGAACTTGTGGGGGTATCTGCATGTAGTATCTGCTATTAAGTTATATAAATAATCATGTCACTCTATCATCAATCTCCAAAATGTTGTTCTTCCACTTTTTATTTATAATGAATCCTACCCCACTTGTATTTTCAATACTAGTGTCTTTATAATAGAGTGCATATCAACTTTTTAAATCAATTGTCTTTTTACCTTTCTTCTAATTCTTGCAATCTTCCTTCACTTCAAAGTGATCTGCAGTTATAAATACGTAAATAAAAAGTCATCTTCAGATTGCAGCCTGGGTCAACAATTAGAGGATTGTTAGCATTCTCCACTTACAGCCACCATGCACTGTCTTGGTTGGTAACTTTATAGCTTCCTGGGAAAAAAGCCATGATTTATTTTTGTCTGTCATTATTGCATATATCTATTGGAAAAATATTATCACTTACACATACATTCAGTCTACCTTATCAGTCAATTGAGAAAAAAGACCATGATGTTTCTTGATCTTAAACTCAGAGGTAAAAAGCCAATAAACTCACCATGCTGGATAATGTGAGTTGGTGAGCAGCCCATTCATGTTTGTATACTATATGAATAATCACAGTAATAACAGCTGTAATGACAAGAATGTATGGAGTGGACATTAGGAAATTTGTCCTGCTCAATTACTTTAAGGCCTCCAAGAGGAATCAAAGGGTTTCTTTTCACTTAATAGCAAACTCCTTTCTGCATTTATATGGGTATATATATGTGTATATCTATATTAATTAAAAAATAAAAACATTTTGCTAAAAAAATGAAACAGATGTTTATTTATAAAATACTTTTTGCATTAGGTATTGTATAATGTTATTTGTAAAATTTTGTGATCAATCTGTTGCCCGATAAACCTTGCTAAAAGATTTTCTTTTCTAAAAAAATGAAAAGACTAAAGAAGCTGGACGTGAAACTTTGGTATGCAGGATTGAGTAGATCAGATAGAATATGATTAAAAATATCAATCATATTCTGGAAAGATTGAAGCAATTGCATCAGGTGAAAGAAATAGAACTTTCTAGACTAAAAGAAAGAAAATACAAATAGAAAAAGTCAAGAGATGAACATTATTATTTGTTGACTATTCATTATTGATGTATTATTAATTATGCTGCTGGAAGAAAATATGATATGGGGTTAAGGTCCTAAGGTACCTGGCTTTGTCCCACCACCCATGAAAAAGTCTGCTACAGGGCTATGTCATCTACAGAAATTGAAATCAGCATTCATCCCATTCCTCTCACCAAATATAACTTTTATTATCTACACTTCATCAAAAGTTCAATGTAAAGATATTTTTGGCCAATCACTAGAAATATAGCCTCACTGAATAAGGTTACTTTTTTATGTATATGAACAATTTTACTTTTCTAGTGACTAAAATAATCAGTATATTTATTTTAATTTATAATCATACAAATTATAAGTCATTTATGTACGCTTTGTAATTTCTTTCTATTTTAATTTAGTAACAAATAACACTTATTTATAATTGTTAATAGAGAAGAAGATATAAATTAATATTAACTTTTATTGGCTTAACGTTTTTGAAAATCCATGCCTCATATTCACAGCCTTCATAAAATGTATAGTAAAATATATGCAAATATTCAAATAAGCTAGTATTGTGTAGCTCATTCATTTTATGAAGGCTATGAATATAAGGCATGGATCCTTGAAAACATTAAGCCGATAAACTTTAATATTAATTTATATCTTCTTCTCTATTAACAATTATAAATAAGTGTTTTTTGTTACATAATATTGAGAAGTAAACTATATTTATTTTAATTTAGGTAAATGATAATAAAAAAAAGTAACTAAGATATGTATAGAATAATAAATTTCAATCATTTAAATTATATATATACTTGCATTTTATTAAAACAAATGAGCACCATTATTTATTTTTTATAATTATAACTTAGTTAAAATATGTACACGTTTTACAAATAGTTTAGAGTGGTCTACTCTTACAACATGGGTCTGTCAGTTTAAGTACTACCTTCCCTGAGTGAGCTAGACAACAGCCGGATTTCCGATGAGTGCATGATGGGAACCTTATTAATTTATCAGCATAATTCTTATGTAAACCATAGGATTGGCATATGAAATCAGATAATGCTGATGCCCATAAATATCCTGATCAGGAAATATTAATTAGGAATTCTGAAAGATTAATGTCATGTAGATATACATATATCATTATGTTTTTTTTATGAAAAATGAGTTTTAGAATAACTTATGTCCAGGTCTATGGCTACAATTAGCTTATCTCAGTAGCTTAACAATAATAGGTTTTGTTCATGAATAAATCTCACAAATTAATAATTGATAGTTTTAATACAAATAGCATATGATCAACCTTGAGAGTGAGCAAATATAGTTTTATAGCTGGAAAAAAGTCAAACCTGTTACAATTGAGAAAGATAAACTGCAAATGGATAAACATAGTTTTTTTTGATTGAAGAATATAAGATGGATAATCAAAGAAACAAATTTATTAACTGTATTTTGAAGACAAATAAAAATAATGTGTTGAGTACCATATACTCTAAAATATATCCTTTTGCTACATGCCCTCATATTTTTTGCACATATAAATTTACATAAAGAAGGTAATTATTTTCAAATTGTGTTTGATTTTGGTGGTTCACTTACTTATCAAAGTCTTAAATGCACTAGTAAGCTGTTACAAGAGTTTTTAAGATTTGGGTAAAATACTATTGCAACATCTCTTTATTTTGTAAATAGAATTAAAAATATAGTAATTAATGAGAATGATGTTACTGCTACATTAGATGTGAAAGAAATGTATAATTCTATTCATAGAGTGAATTCCATAAAAATAATTGCAGGTGCATAACAAAGTAAAGACGTTTGTAAATATATGCTAAAATTTATTGATTCTTTTAAACATAGATATAAAATGTCTAAAGGTTGGTTTATGGATCTTGCTGTTATTGTACAAGTTTTCAAATTTGTTTTGTCTACATATGAGAGTAGTATTTTAAATATGTGTTCTTTGAAAGATATTATAATTTGATAAAGGTATGTGATGTTTTGTTTATGGAAATACCACTACTATAAATTTTCTTGTAGAAAAATTAAATTATTCGAATGGCTTAAAAATGATTATTGAAAAAAAACAAGATATAATGTAAGTATTTGAATTTAATTATTTCATATGATAGTAGTATGCTAAATAATAAATTAATAATTAAGCCATCATAAAAATGCGATATATAAATTGTAAATCAAAAGTACAATTTATGCATAAGATCGCAAGTTTTAGATCATTTTTTGTAATGAAATATGCTGTTAGCAATGTGATAAATTAAAAAATATTAAGATGTTTCCCAAAGAATGCTGAAGATGACTATAAGATGGAATAGATTAACAATACTTTATGCTAATTTAAAAATTTTTATAATGGTTTAAAGAAGTTGAATATTGTTAGTAAAAAATAGATATCTATTCCATTTATTTCAAATGCTTATAATATATAGGATATATGAGCACAGACTTTCACATGATGCACCACTCTCCACTCTATCTAATACTGATACTCTCAAGTAATATATGCTAAAAAGACAAATAATCACCAATATATGTATTTAATGCTAAACCAGCAATCATCAGTTGGTCCAGATTATCATCTCCCACACATATATACTATAAGCGCTCAGATATATATTAAGGTAGACAAACTTCATACTTTAATGGATAGGCTCCAATCTACTACACACTCCAACTCTTCAACTGTCCATCCAATTTAAAATCTGATTATGAAATGCTCAAAGGCCACCATGAGGTTGAGATTCTTGTCACACCCATGTTGACCTGAACTCCACATGTACAGGATATAATCCATTTAATACATATGCAAAGATAGGCAGACATCTCTACAATGTAATAACTGAAACACAGGCTTATTTTATAAAAGCTTATGTAAATTTTTTAAAATTAATATGTAAAAGAATGTGATTGTTTCATCTTGTGTTGCAAATATTGTTAATAAATTAGTGAATAATTCTAAATATGTCATATCTATTAAAGAAAAGAGTAATGTTGTGCATTAATTTTTTGTGGATGTATTGTATCATATATTGGTGAATCAAAGGGCAGGATTGAAAAAATATTAAAGCAATATGAATTGATATACAAACATGTAAAAAGTAATAATAAGAAATTGTTTAATGACTGCTTCAGTTTTCTTGGCTTTTAAAAAAACATGTAAATATAAATTTACATTTTATTTTGAAAATGTGAAGATTCATCATACAGAAAGAAAAATAATAAAAGAAAAATTAAGGAGACAATTTTAATAAATAAAAATAAAATCTATATAATTAATAGGCCAACTGCTGACATTAAAATTCAGGATTCTTATAATTTGAGTTGATGATATTTGTTTCCATTTTGTTTTGAATTAAATGGCAGTTGTAGCAGGTTATAGAATTAATCAAAGGATATCTGTAGAAGAATGTTAAACAACATTTTGGTATTGGTAGGAAATTTATATCTGCAATAAGAAAAAAAGATGGAATTATTACTAAAAAGAGAGATGACATCATGAAATTGGTAGAAGATTTTCATCAAGAATTATATAGTAATAAAGAACAAGTACCTCCTATATCTATTACATCTTCTGAATTGCCCAGAATTTTAAGTGAAGAAGTGAGACATGCAATTAAATGTATGAAGAAAGGAAAGGCTCCAGGAAATGACGGAATTATAATTGATATATTAAAAGAAGCAGGTGAAGAAATAGAAACAATTTTAGCAAAGTTATATACCAAATGTCTAAATGATAAAGATGTACTGGAAGATTGGAAGAATGCAGTAATAATATTAATATTTAAAAAAGGTGATAAAGAAGATATTAGAAATTACAGACCTATCAGCCTTTTATCAGTTCTATATAAAATTTTTACCAAGATAATTACAACTCGTCTACAGAGAACTTTGGATTTCCACCAACCAAGAGAACAAGCTGGATTTAAAAGTGGTTTTAGTACAATAGATCATATCCAGGTATTGAGGGAAGTCATAGAAAGGACAAATGAATATGAGTTGTCATTATGTTTTGAATTTGTAGATTATGAAAAGGCATTCGATTCTATACACATTTCTTCAGTGATTTGTCATATTTTAAAGAATATTTATAAAAATGCAACAGCAACAATTAGATTACATAATGATACTGGAAAAATCAACATTGAGAAAGGTGTAAGACAAGGTGACTCCATATCTCCAAAACTTTTTACAGCAGTGCTGCAAGAAGTATTTTGTGGATTAAAATGGAAAACTAAAGGAGTGAAAGTAAATGGAGAGTATTTAAGTCATTTAAATTTCACAGATGATGTAGTTGTTTTTGCAAATAATGCTTCAGAGCTGCAAGAAATGTTGCAGGAGTTAGCAGATGAAAGTAGAAAAGTAGGACTAAAGATAAATGTTAAAAAGACAAAAGTAATGTTTAATCGATTTGCTCAAAATATGAAAATAAAGATTGATTATGAAGATTTAGAAGAAGTTAACAGTTACAAATACCTTGGTCAGATTATTAATACAGATGGAAACATAATGGAGGAAATTAATCATAGAATTAAACTTGGTTGGAGTGCTTTTGGTAGAAATAACTTGATACTAAAAGGAAATATGCCTATGTGTTTGAAAAGGGTGGTTTTTAACAAATGTGTTTTATCAGTTCTTACTTATGGATCTGAGACTTGGACACTTAATAGAAGAGCAATACAGAGACTTCAGACCACTCAAAGGAGTATGGAGAGATGTATGTTGGGAGTCACAAGAAGAGATCGAAAATGCAATGTATGGGTAAGACAACAAACAGGTGTTACTGACCTTATTGAAAAAATTAAAAGATTAAAATGGAGTTGGGCTGGACATATTGCTAGAAGAGATGATAATAGATGGACAATTGAAATTTTAAACTGGATTCCAAGAGATTGTAAAAGACCCAGAAAGAGACCACATGTGAGATGGATGGATGAAATAAGAAAATGTGCAGGAGTGTTGTGGAGAAGAGAAGCTAAAGATCGGAGAAGATGGATTAAACTTGGAGAGACCTTCATCCTGCAGTGGATTGATAATGGTTAATGATGATCTGTAGATTGAGAGACAATATAATTGTTAATTACGATTATATTTATTATTTGTATCTTTATTATCACGTTTAGAGTATGTGTGCATAAGTCATATGTCACATGACCTATTTTAATAAAAAATATGTGTCTATATAAATGATTAAAAATATGAAATATTATTTTAAGTGAAAAGTATTTAGCATTTTTACTTCAATTGATTTTTTTTATTACAAAAGATTACCAAAAATATACTACATATATATAGTAATTGAAAAAAAAGAATAGACCATTTGTAATGGAGGAAGCAGTTATTTGTAACTGATAAATTGTTTTAGATCAATTACTGATAACCATGTAAGTAGTTTTATACTCCAAATGGACAAACCAATTTGTAACTAACTAACCATTTTACTATCTATTTTTTTCTTTGTTATCTAGGAGCCATGAGGCTATTTAAACTAGACAAAACAACATTGGATATCTACTTGTATTTGTAACTAGTTTGAATCTCAGTTGGCACATTATTTATAATAGTATGTAGGATTTCCATTTCATAATAGTATATCATTTGTACTTGTGTTAAACATAAGACCTTCTCATTATTTCCTAATTGTGCAGATAAACTATTATACAAATTATCATATGGATCAAATTTGGGTGCAAATTTAGTAGCGATCTCTGCCATTTTGAATTTCAAAAATAGCCAAAAGCATCGTCTGACACATCTAAGTGATAAAAAACTACACGAAAACAAAAAATTTAAAACTTGAGTCACGTGACTAGGAAAAACCCGCCAAAATGCACAGTTTTTAAAAAAAAAGCCAAAGCACGAAAAATTAACATTTTCTCATTTTAAATTATAAATCAAATAATTTATATATAGAGAGCAAGATTTCTATATTTAAATCTTAATCAATAAATGCTAGTTATCATTGCCTAAAAAAGTACTTGGTAGCATTTTCATGTGGTTGATATATGATATCTAAGGCACCCCCTCCCCCCTTATACAAATTAAAGTAATATATATGCGATATATATATTTCACACAAATAAAATTATGAGTGCGTAAAATAAACAAATAAATGAAATATGATAAATAAATAAATGGCTAGTATTTTTGAAGGAATAGATGCGTGTGTGTATATATAATATGCCATTATTTTTGTTACAGTACTCTTTGCTCTTTACTTCCTCACACCTACTAGGTTTTTTTTGCTCTTTGTTTTATTTTACATTTGACACCTTTGAACATCCAAAGGTGTTTTTGACTGTAGCTATTTTCAAGATTGCCTTTGTGGATAAAGATGCGCCGCACTTATATTTCTTTCCCTCTCCCATTGTCTACTTTTACATTCTTATTTAATGGTTTTCAGTTTTTATATATGTTTCTTTTAACTGTAAAATGCTTAATTTAAATAATTTAGATTTTAGCTTTAGAAAGATGCCATAATATTATATATACACACACACGCACCTATTGCAAATGTATGTGGATTTTAATATTACATTTTATACACCAGGCATGGGCAACCATTCCTAGTTCAGGGGCCAAATTATCTTTCTGTCTTTGAGTCAAGGCCGGACCAAATAATTAAATAGTACAATATAATAGTGAATGATAAAGAGCTACATAAATTTCATAATAATGATGTAATAATATAATGCAAGGATTTGCCTTGTACTTCAACAATGAAACTATCAATGTTGATGTGAATATTGCTTAAGAACAATCACATAGAATTTTCAAGGTTTTTGTCTGTTATTCTTGTCCGAATTTTTGATTTATTAAATTCCATTCTAGAAAAAAACTGTTCACACATATATGTGCTGCCAAAAAGACAAAATTCTTTTTGAAAAGGCACTACATTTCTATATTTTTCTTCCACCAAATGTTTATAAAAATCCATCAAAGCAATGTTGTTAAATTGTAATTTTAGCACTAAATCTGCTTGAACCTCAATAAGTTCCATCTGCAAATTTTCTGGCATATTATTTATATCAGCATCAATCAGATGATAAAATATAGTGAATATGGAGTCTTTATTTTGGAAGTCAGTGAACCTTGCAGATACTGAACAGAAAACAATATAAATGCAGGTACTTAACAAGGCACCAACCCAATGTAAATATTAAAATAAAAAAAAACTGATTTTTACACTCCAGATAGAACACAATATAAATACAAGCACTGAACAAGGCACAACCCCAATGCAAGTATCAAAATGACACATTGTAGCATGTTCAAACACTGCTAGTCAAAATGAAAGAGATCTTGATGAGAGAAAACAAATATGTTTTGCAGTGTCATATGATGTCAGCTTAACTATTCAAAATATTAATTCTGAGAGAAGCTAAATAAGACAAAAAAAGTGATTTTCAGTAATTGCTAATGATTATAACATAATATTTTTATAAAACATTTATTATTAAACCAAAAAGTACATTACTAATAGGGAATTGTCTTTGAAAATATTTTCTTTTAATAAAGATTGCTCATAGGAAATATATGAAAAAGCAGAAATCGCCATTGCTGGCTTTACAAAAATTGCTTTTGCAAAAACAATAGAGAATAATTTTTTAATAACAGTAAATAATTTATTAACTTTTATAATTTTTTTTGTTTCTTTGATGATAATTAGTTGTAAATGTATCATTTTTTTAATGTTATAAATTTCTAATATTTCATTCTGTGCCACAACATTTTAACTTGGTTAGTAAATTTTCAAAGATTACACAAATACGGCAATCACCAAATATATATTTTTAAAAGGTAATCTTACGCGAATTTATTTCTGCCAAATGTACACTGAATTAAATTACTAAACTAGATTAAACAGGGACCCTCAAATATGACATTTAATATATTTTATTATATTCACTTTTAATTAAAAAAAAGCATATTCTCTTTTCCTATAGCATTTCCAACTGACTCGAATCTTTTTTTATTTATATAAAGAGCAAATACAAGCTTAAATTAAACATAAATATTATCATTTTTTTAAAAAATACAGTACAAATTTATTTAACTAATATTCTTTTTATTGATCTTTCAAGATCGAGCAGTTAACATTATTAGGAAAAATCTAATCTGATTCACACATGAATTATAATAAAATGCATATAAAAAACATTTAAAGCATATTAGTTTAAACTCCTCTCCCTTTGTTTTAACTCATTTAACATAATATAATAAAATTACCAGCAATAATCCTACACTCTATTATAGAAACATTTAAGACACTTAATAGTTTTATCTATTTCTATTACGCAAAATGGAAAGTTCACTTAGTAAAAGTTTATAGCTACCCTGATCAATCAGTGATGGTCCTGTGGGAGAAGTATTTCATCTTATGCTTGCCGTAGTTTGCCCAGTCACTAACTTCAGAAAAATTCCAATTAATCTCAAACAAAATACAATCACATAATTTATAATTGTTTTTTTTTTTTTTTTGCAATGTTACTTATAATCCTGAGGAAACATTCCAAACTGATGAGCGTAATAGCACAAAAATACCTCCACTATCAAAGTCTCAACAATAGAGCTAATTGCAGAAAAATTCTATACTGTATTTTCTTTCTCCTTCTATCATTAAGAATTAGAAATAAAACAAAAGACAAACTTTTATATATATAAAAAAAAATCCTGCAAGATCTTATGTTTTGTTTTTCCCCTTTTTTTTTTTTTAATCTCGATTTAATTGATTTCAAAACTTTTAAAATTCCCTTTAAAAAAAAAGTTTTATTATTTATTTTTAGTATAGTTTTATTATAAAATAATATATACCGATTTTAATAATATATATATGTGCGTATATACCTATGAGTATGAGCTGGCAGAAAAATACCAGCTCTATTCTAATCTTTTCAATACGTTCCATGCAGCTAATTAAGACGTGCTTTTTTGCTATTGCCAAGAACTTCGTTTTCACATTTATTTTCATTATTTTAAAATATTAATAATTTTAGTTTTTAAATTTTAATCATTAAAAGACTTAAATAAAGATATAAAATATAAATTTATTAAACAACATAATTATTTAATTGCACAAAAAGTAAAAATCAAACGTAACTCTCGCTAGACTATTTAAAAATTTGCCAGTCGGAATCAAACATTGCTGAAATAGATTAGTGGCGGGGCCGGATTAAAAGTCATAAAGGGCCAGATCTGGCCCGAGGGCCGGAGGTTGCCCATATGTGTTATACACCATGGGAGATAGTTTGGTTTTAAGTAAAATGAAACAAGTATATCTGCATACAGATGATATTCACCGCTTCAGTATATAAAATCATACCTCAACAAATAATTTTAAAAATGTTTAGAAAAATATGCAAACCACTCTATAATTATTTTGTATACAAATTCTGAGAATTAAAAAGTAACTCTTGATATGATGGGGAGAACCGAATAAGGCATATTAAGCCTCTTACTATGTGCGGATGTACATATAAATATTACCCCGGTCATTATTAAAGTTAGTTACATACAGCTTACTTGTACGCGTTAAAATATAAGAAGATAAAACTAATTGAAGTCATCATTTGCATTTCATCTATATCAGATCTACTCTTGATTATGTCACTATAATCTGTATGTCTATTAACATTGAAATGAGTTTTACTACCAACAAAGGAAAACAAAAACATATTTTAAATAAATGTAAATATTTTTTTTTTAAAAATATTTATTTTAATTAATAATCGCTTTGTGTCTGTGTTTGTAATGAATAATATATATTAGATATATAATTCACACAAATAAAATTATGAGTGCGTAAAGAAAACAAATAAATGAAATATGATAAATAAATAAATGGCTATTGGGTTTATTTACCTTCATTATCAAAGCTGTGTGCTAAATTTGCATTTCTTATAGCAACAGTTTTACTTCGCAATTCATTTAGCCACAGCTTTGATAATGAAGGTATTCCTTTAAAAATACTAGCCATTTATTTATTTATATAAATATATACTCCCCTTTTTTTTTTTTTTTTTTTATTTTTTTTTTCCTTAATAAAAAATAAATATTCTCAATCCTCCTTTTTTTAAATTTTTTTTTTTTTACCCATAATAATATTTTGAGAAAAAAAAAAATTTTAAAAAAAAAAGGAATGTTGAATTTATATATTTATTTATTTATAGTATTTCATTTATTTGTTTATTTTACACACTCATAGTTTTATTTGTGTGAAATATATATATCGCATATATATTACTTTAATTTGTATAAGGGGGACGGGGTGCCTTAGATATCACATATCAACCACATGAAAATGCTACCAAGTACTTTTTTAGGCAATGATAACTAGCATTTATTGATTAAAATTTAAATATAGTATACCGGATACTCAATATATTCTGATACCAGCGGGCGCCACCTGATCACTACGTGTCAGGAAAATTTGTTTACTGTGATCAGAATAGATGATGATGATGGTTTGCGCCGACTAGACTCAGGGAGAAACAAGAGATCTTAAATTGTTTAGACAATTGAGACAAAAGCACAAAGACAAACGTCAGCCAAATTAAGTTTAAACATAACGCACAATTTTTATTATATGAAAATAAATTATTAAATATAAGTTGAAAACACAATAAATGGAGTTAACTCAGGCGTGTACCAGAAATAAACAGGCCAAGCTATGACAGACTGGCTGATCTTCTAATAAGCAAATTAAACAGGGAGAAAACAAATTTCATTCAGCAGGGGATTCAGTTAAATATTGATTCTTATTTTTAGACATCTAAACCATATGCCCCGAAGGATATCGATGACCCAGCGCCGAAGAGCTTTCCAAGATCAATCAATCGATCTCGGATGTCATAGATCGGTAGAAGCTGCACCAATTATTACATTTAAAATAACGGTGATCGATCCACCTCAAGAACAATCGAAAAACATCTAAATGAAGAAGCAATTAAACGTGGCGAATCCCAGCCAAATGATTGGCGAAAATTACATTAAAATTAATAACTAATGGTCTCAAAAGAGACGAGTAAATGATTAGAAAACCAGTTATGTCTGCCCCAGCAAATAACGAAAAGAAAATAAACTTATAAACAAATTCTGAGTACACGCTCTGATAAATTTACAGCACACGTAATAAATACAAGAGAAAATGAATCTATCGGAGAGTGCACATGAGTACGAAATCTTATAAGTTGTAAACACTTTAGCAGCACGAAAGTATCGCTCCCCTGTAATTTAAGAAAGGGCAAAAGTTTATCTTCCTGCTGACGACTTATAAAATTACAAAGAAAAAAATATATACACAGCCGTCAGCCAAAAGATTGTTGAAAGCTAAGCACTAGGGCAAACACAGAGTATAACATTACAAATTAATTATGGCATAATAAATAAATTACAGGTAAGCATAAAAAGGAAATATACGAGACTGCTAAAGCATTCACCAAACGCGAGACAGAAAAATACAAAACTCATTCGTCACTCTCCAATAAATAAAACTGAGAGCAAATTAGAATCTTAAAACTAAGATTCCAAGACACACTATAAAATATTGGAATACACAGTAAATATTAAATACGAGGTTATATTGATTTAAGAAAACATATTTATGATTAGATTGAGCGGAGATTTAAGCAGAATTAATTTACCCTGGGAAGAATAAAACGAAAAATAATTACCTTGCGGTAAAAGCAATGTTCACGAAGAGTGCGCACTTTTACTTAAGTTCATATCAGGTTCTTTAGGCAACAAGGTAGGTGTACGAGATTCCGGTTTCTTTTAGATGTTTAAAGCATTACTGGAGCAAACTTGGCAGTCAAGAATCCGTCTTCTGTGGAGTTAGCACTGCATATTGTTGATTATCAAATGTATAGCAGTACATTTTGACATCTTCTAGAAAGCAAAATTGTTTAGTAGCTGCAAATTTTGCTTTTAAAGCTTAAAAGTTCAAACTGCTAATAGAAGCT
Source organism: Epiperipatus broadwayi (assembly GCA_028023455.1). NCBI lineage: Eukaryota > Metazoa > Onychophora > Udeonychophora > Euonychophora > Peripatidae > Epiperipatus > Epiperipatus broadwayi. Next base: position 205,251 of record JAQFVV010012605.1, on the reverse strand, counting down.
GAACAAATCACTTTGACGAAGTGGTTTGTTAATATCTCTAGGTTAGAATAGAATAGAATACTCTCCTGCAATTTTTGGTATTATTTATACCCTCCTTGATTTCCCACGAAAACTAGCCTTGTTGTCCAATTTCTTCACTCCAGGCCGGGTAAATATTAATCTCCCGCTCAATCTAATCTAGGAATTCCACCCAGGGTTTATTGAGGTGACAACAACAACATAAAAAAATCAAATCTCCGCTATTAAATTGTTTATCACACTTAAAATAAAAGTGCCAGGAATGTAATTAACTATCTAGCTTGTTTGTAAATTAAATGAATTTAAAACAGACGGAAGAAAAACTATTTTAAAAAAATCAATAAACATTTTTAAGAAAATCCGTTTTACTTATAAATGCTTGTATATTTTGATACACGCATTCTTTTTAAATAATAATATAATTTAAATATCAAACGTTTAAAGAAAATTAAAAGCGTAATGAATATTTTGGTAATAGCATTATTGAACGGATTTCAATCAGGTTCAATAGTAATCTTGCTCTCTCTATATATAAATTATTTGATTTATAATTTAAAATGAGAAAATGTTAATTTTTCATGTTTTGGCTTTTTTTTTTAAACTGCGTTTTGGCGGGTTTTCCAAGTCACATGACCCAAGTTCTAAATTTTTCTGTTTTCAAGTAGTTTTTTTTTATCACTTAGATGTGTCAGACGATGTTTTTAGCTATTTTTGAAATTCAAAATGGCAGAGATCATGTCCTAAATTTGCACCCAAATTTGTCCATTATCATTATCAATCTCTTAGGAACTCATTCATATTGAATAGTCTAACATCATAAGTCCTTCAAACTTATATTTAATAATATAGCATCATAAATTTTACTAGCTCATATTTAATACCATAATATCATTAGTTTTTATAATTCACTAAATCCTGTAGATCATCAATGGTAATCACATCTCTTATGCTGGCTCACAAACAAACAATATGGAAAACATATGTATAGCCATTTAATATATTTTCCTACATTATTTCTTAATTAATAGAGTGATCATGATGATGATTATGGCAATGATGCACCCCATTACTGCTTTATATCTAATTCACAACACAAATCATGTCTTTTATCTATCTATAATTATTTACTAAAATATTACATATTTCAACTTTTATAATTGAAATCAGTCAGTGATGATAATGACTAAACTAGTGTCACAAGACCATAATTAAGTCTTAAGAAAGATGTAAACATGTTTTAATCAAAAAAATTAACTTTTATTATTGGTTCGTCATCAATATAAAAACAAAATTTTATATAAATCAATAAAAGATTAGTTACATCCAATAATTATCAATAACAATAATAATCAAATCCCCCTCCCCAATAAAATTTATGCCATAATCATTGGATGCATATAGTGTGATATGTGTATGTTAATATATTTAGTAGGTGGATGGAAGTTTCACATCAAGGAACATTTTAATAAATAAACACCAAATGCATGCACATTGTCGCATATTATGTATAACATAAATTTTATGCCTATAATCGTAAAACAATAATCGATAAATCGGTAAAGAAGGGTTTAGTTAAATAATCTGTTCCTAATTATTCATCTCAATTTCCATCAAAGTAAGTTGCTAATTAATTTAAAATCTATTTTTGACTGTAACAAATTTCTATCTTCATCCTCTCTCTGGATTTGTACATTCATACTCAACACATTCATGTAGGCATATATATCACTAGGTGTGTGTGTGTTATTTTCAATTAATACATCTTGTGTTTAACCTTTATATATAATAAGAATGATATATAAACAATATTTTTTATGACATCACAAATAATAAACAATAAAAAAATCATTTAAAATAAAAATATTACATATGGAAATGGTTACATGTAATGCTAATCAAATAACACATTATATTGATAAAAGTCAATGTTCATCATTATTAAATTTTAGTAATTGATTGTTTTAATATTTTGAAAAGAGAGAGAGACAAATGGATTTAGAAGAAAATTATCATTGAGAAAATAAAACATTTGATATTAGAAGGTTCCTCTTCTATTTTGGATGTAGAGACTGTTTTAATGAGTTTAACGAATTTCATTTTAAAGTAAGCTTGTTTGAGGCTAGAGATTTGAATTCAGTCACATACCACTGTTTAATATGTGTAGAAATATTATTTATAGTAGTTTACTACCAAAAATTCGATTTTCAGCTTAGGCTTGTAATTCTTTGTTTTACTGCGATGATGATGATATTGTCACAGACTGCATTTCTTTAAAGACTCTATTTTAGTATGTGATGGGTTCTTCATTTCTTCTTTTTTCTGTTTGTAGACATTCTAATAAACAAATAGAAATTTTTTCTTTTTTTTGATATATTTTTAGCATTTTACTTTGTGTTTTATTGGAATTCATCAATAGGATATGTGAAGCACTAGGAAGGTTGGAGACTTTTTTCATGTTTAGAAATCAGCCATAAGATATTTTTAAATGCGAGATGTGCTACAGTTTTTTGCATAGCCAAAAGGCACCCTCAACAAATATTGTTTCTAGCCCTTTATTCTGCTGTAGAATTCCCCAAAACACATACAGCAATAGCGCATTAATTCCAAAAAGCAATCGGACATCAATCCTCTGTAAATTATTTTTTAGACTATATATGTGCTGACTTTTTAATGATATCATATACAGCTGCATGGGCACATAACCATCTGCAAAACACGTCTATTTGTACAGAAGCGATATAATTATCTGATTTTTTTTATCTTTTCGTGAAAATTTATTTTTGGTTGATCCAAAACAATCTGTAATCTGTTTGTAACTGGAATTACTTAGTAATAAGTTATTTTTCTCTCCCACTTTTGTAATACTGAAGTTATCTTAAAATTGACAATATCTTGCTTTCAAGTTTTAACATCAGATTGAAATCTTTAAAATTGAAAATCTTTTTCAGTTTTAACACTTTTATATAAAAAAGATTGGACATAAATAATATTAAAAAAGAAAACCTTTTACACAGAAAATCTGAAATTACTAAAAAAAAATTAATATCTATAAATGGTTAAATTTTAATGTTTATACATACACATATATACATACATATATTTCATATACATATATATTCATGTACATACTTATATCTATAAAACTTGATTATGTAATGAAAGCAAAGACAGAAAAATAGTAAAATAATACATGCTTGTTGAAAGTAATCCAAACGATTTGAAAAGATACAGATTATTAATATTATTAGAAACAAAAGTCATAGATCAAATTAATAATGACTATTAATTCAAAAAACATTAAAAAAGATCATTATAATTTATTAGATATGAATTAAAATATAAAAAGTTAGTAAATGGACATAAAAAATCATTTATAGTGTTTACAACTATAGGCAACTATTTATATATGCTCAAAACGTTAATTGTTAAGTAGACTCTTAAATCATTTAAAATATATACACTCTACTTTCACTAATAAAAGTCAGTTGAGAAGAGAAAAAAGTTTCCCCACTCTTTCCTTTTGAAGTCATTGGAGTTTGTAATGTAGAATTTGAACTCAATACCTTACAATATATACACTATATATGATCTATAGAATAAAAAATTTTAGAGAAGAAAAGTGGGAAAACTTTTACTTATTTATTACTTAAAATGTAACAAAATCTATAGCAGCATTATTTTAAAAATCCCCCTCCCTGACTTTTTTTTAAAATTAAACTAATGATTTCAAAAATAAATACTTTGTATTAATTTCATACACATTTTAAACAATTGTACAAAATTTGAACAAATTATATTGCATTTAATTTTATTAAAATATTGTTTTTAAAATGTTAAAAACATATTAAAAATATATAACTGCTTTCTCAAGAACAGTATTTAAAACAAATGATAGTTACAAGAATTCATAACTGAAATACATGAGATTATTGAATATTTTTAATATTTTTCCACCCTTTTTCCATATTTACTGAAAATGTATGTTATTTGGATAGTGCTTGTATTAATTAGTTATATACCAGGATTCAAACAATTCTATTGAATTTGTATATAAACATAACATCAATTTTAAACTTTCATTATAACTTTTAAAAAATCAAAACTTAACAAACGAACTTATCATTTTTCCAAAACTAGTAAAAGCATTTAATAAAGAGCATTCATGTGTTGCTTTATTATGCAAGTGGTATATGTAAATTGATAAATTTTGATATTAACTAATTTATGGGTTTGTTCACTTACAAAACTGACCTTGTGTTGCTCAGTTATACCCAGTGGGAAGCTCTAACATACCTATAATTTTATTATTTTTTCTGAATAGTTGTCTACTCTTATTTATTATTGTACTCGTCAGTAGGCTAGGTCATTGCTTGGTGGTGTCATTTCTCTGCTAAAAACCCAGAAAGATGCCATTTATATGTCCCAATATTTTTGTGCTTTTGCAGAGAAACTTACAGCCTATACAACAGTCCTGTTTATATTAACTATTGCAGATGTAAATGGCATTACACACAAATCTTACAGCCTGCTAAGGTGCTTCATGACACTATGCAAATACACACCCTTAACAGATTACTATTATATCATGTGAGAGTGTAGGGAATTCAATTGGTCATAACTTGGAATATGCATTTGAATTAAAGATCTTACCCTGTACCTGATATAGTTTTAGTATTACATACTAATAATTGTAAGATTCTTGTGAGGCTTCCCTACACATATTGGAAGATGAAAAGAATTGCAAAAGATGATGGCAAATCACCTTTTCCCAGAAGTCATATGAAAAGTCACGTGAATTATGAGACAAAATGTTTGAGGTTGCATATAGTTTTGGAAATCATAAGCTTGGTTTGATTAGTGTAGTGCATATAGTGGCCAACCTTTTGGATCATCAAAACCATTGGGGAAATGGGGTTGCACTTTCCAGCACTATGTGCTGTTGTTTTTTGATCAGAGTAGTTACTGTATTGTCTGATCCTTTAGATCATCAAAACCATCAGGGACCAAGCCTGCACATTCCAGCGTTACACACTGTCTTTCTTCATCTAAAGAACAACTAATTTTGGTGAAATTGTTTACTAAAATTAAATCTTCGATCATAAATTATTTAAAAGAATGTCACAATATTTTTTTAAAAGGTGGATCAAATGATCAAAATATTTTTAAAAAAGGTGAAGAAGATGTAAAAATATTTGTAAAACAGAATAAAAATTAAAAATATATTAGGAACATCTATCATAAATTATTTACAAGAATGTCTAATTATTTTTAAAAAAGTCCGATCAAGTATCAAAATATTTTTTAAAAAGGTGGGAAAAATGTAAAAATATTTTAATAAAAGTCAGACAGATTGTGAAAATATTTTAATAAAAGTTGGAGAAAATTTAAAAATATTTTAAAAATAGTCAGCCCTGGATCGATACATCTATGTGTTTTTAGCAGAGAAGAATACCATAAAGAGGCTGGGTTGCCTACTGATTAGTATCTTTATTATTATTATTATTATTATTATTATTATTTACAAAAATAAACATTTATTTTATAACGTCTGCGTACGATTATAATTACAATAGAATATCAGCCTTTTAAGCTAATTGCGCAGATGCTTTGCGAGTGTTAATAATAAATGAATGCCTTCCGAACAACCACATGATATAGTATTTATGTAAGAGTAAAAAGGAATCCTCTTACTCTTACGACTCAAATATTTATATATGAGCAAATCTGAAGTACTTGCACAGAATAATAATAATAATAATAATTATTATTATTATTATTATTATTTAGCAACATCCTATGTCCTAAAATTAGGTTTTCATGTTTAGATTATCATTTCCTTTGTAAATTTAAAAAAATATAAAAATGAATATTGTTATACAATAGTTCCTTAAAAAAATGATTTTTTAAAACTCCATGCACATATAAATATATATATATATATATTATAAAAATGAAAACCATTCACAGTTCAGATAGTGGCTAATTTAACTTCTTAATTACTCAAACTCAAAGAATATACTAGATATAATAAGGGAGTTATTTATACTTAAATTAAATATTGCTAATTGTCCAATAACAGCAAAAATTTATTTTTTCATAAGTATTCATTTATGGCTATAGAAAGGAGTTTGTTATTAACTGAAAGATTTTTTGATTTTTCTTGGAGGCCTTAAAAGAACCGAGCAGGGCAAATTTCTAATACCCCATAAGTTCTTGTCATTGCAGCTGTTATTACTATGTGATTATTTATATAGTATAGAAACATGGATGGTCTGCACACCAACATGCATTGGCCAGCATGGTGAGTTTATTGGCATTTTACCTCTGAGTTTAAGATCAAGAAACAATGGTTTTTCTTCTCACTTGCTTGATAAAGCAGAATGAAGGTAAAGTCACCAAGTAAGGCAACAGATGGTGGCCAAAGACAGAGGGTGCTATGAATCTCCTGATTGCAGACCAAGGCTGCCATTTGATGACAACTTTTTATTTAGGTATTTACAACAAGCTGATTACTTTCAAGTGAAAAAAGAGTGTAAGAATTAGAAGAACTGTCTTATATTAAATGGGACATTATTGGACTTTGTGAAGTTAAAAGAAAAGGTGATGAGACAATTGATTTAAAAGTCGACATGTACTCTATTGTAAAAGCACAAATATTGGAAATACAAGTGGAGTAGGATTCATTATAAATAAAAGGTGGAAGGACAATCTTGTTGAGATTGATGGTGTATTAAACAGAGTGGCAAGAACAGTTATACAACTTAATAGCAGATACCAAATGGAAATAATTCAGGTTTATGCCCCAACAAGTTATTGTGATAAACTAGTAGATTTTTATATGGATGCACAAAAAGCTTTTGATCAGAATAAACAACATTTTAAAATTATTTGGGAGACATTAATGATAAAATTGGTTAAAAAAATAAAATATGGAATTGCTGTAGGTAATTTTAGTTATGGTAATAAAAATGTGAGAAGACATAGACTTGTGAAGTTTGCAGGAAAAAACTTTATATTATGGATTCTTTTCTTTTGAGAATAATGTTAAAAGAAAATGGACATGGAAGCATCCAAATGAAGGTACAGCAGAATTAGATTATATTTTGACTAACAGAAAATACATACTTCAAGTATGTAATGTTTTTAATAAATTTAACACAGGAAGTGATCATTGATTAGTAAGATGGAAGATACATGTTAATACAGAATTAGAGACAAAAAGTATTAAGAAAAACAATACTTACAGTTGATATTGCTAATCATTAAAAACATTCTAGTGAATTTAAATTAGAACTTACAAATTGGTTTCAAGGATTAGTAGATGTTGAACATGATTCAGATTTGAATGAAATTAATATGAAAATAACTGAAACACTTTTAAAAAACTGCAACAAAGATAGATGGTAGATAAAAACAGCATTTGACCAATAAAATTTCTACTGAGACTAGAGAATTTATGAAAAAAAAGAAGGAATATAAAGATATATACAAATGATGCACTTAAAAGGATTGAATATCTGGAATTTTGGAAAATGGTGTGGAAAAAAGTTGAAAATGATATAAGAAAGTATAACTGTGAACTACCACGAAACTATAGAAGAGAATAAAAAACTAAAGAGTGTAAAACAACATTTTGGTACTGGTAGGAAATTTATATCTGCAATAAGAAAAAAAAGATGGAATTAGTACTAAAAAGAGAGAAAGGACATCATGAAATGGGTAGAAGACTTTTATCAAAAAATATGCAGTAATAAAATACAAGTACCTCCTATACCTATTACATCTTCCAAATTGCCCAGAATTTTAAATGAAGTGAGATATGCAATTAAATGTATGAAGAAAGGAAAGGCTTCAGGTAATGATGGAATTATAATTAATATATTAAAAAAACCAGGTGAAGAAATACAATTTTTTTAGTAAAGTTATATATACCAAATGTCTAAATGATAAAGATGTACCAGATGATTGAAAGAATGCTGTATTAATATTAATATTTTGAAAAGGTGATAAAAAGATTAAAAACTTTATCAGCCTTCTATTAGTTTTATACAAAATTTTTTACTAAGATAATTGCAACTCATCTAAAGAGAACATTGGACTTCCACCATCCAAGAAAAGCTGGATTCAAAAATGGTTTTAGTACAGTAGATCATATCCAGTTATTGAGAGAAGTTATAGAAAGGACAAATAAATATGAGTTGTCATTATGATTTGGATTTGTAGATTATGAAAAAGCAATTGATTCTGTGAACATTTCTTCAGTGATTAAAACATTGGATCATCAGTGTATAGATCCAGGATATTGCCATATTTTAAAGAATTTTTATAAAAATTCAACAGCAACAATTAGATTACATATTGCTATTGGAAAGCCAATATTGAGAAAGATGTAAGACATGGTGACTCTCTATCTCCAAACTTTTTACATCAGTGCTGCAAGAAGTATTTTGTGGATTACAATGAAAAGCTAAAGCAGGGAAAGTAAATGGATATTATTGAAGTCATTTACATTTTGCAGATGATGTAATTGTTTTTGCAAATAATGCTTTAGAGCTGCAGGAGTTATCATATGAAAGTAAAAAAGTAGGACTAAAGATAAATGTTAAAAAGACTAAAGTAATGTTTAATGAATTTTTTTGAAATATGAAAATAAAGATTTATTATGATTAGTTAGAAGAAGTTAACAGTTATAAATTTTTTGCTTATATTATTAATGCAGATGGAAACATAATGGATGAAATTAATCGTAGAATTAATCTTGTTTGTAGTTTTTTGATAGAAATAACTTGATACTGAAAGAAAGTATGGCTATGTGTTTGAAAAGATGAAAAGAAAGGTTATTAATTAATGGGTTTTACCAGTTCTTACTTATGGATCTGAAACTTAAACACTTAATAGAAGAGAAATACAGAAACTTCAGACCACTCAAAGAAGTATGGAAGGATGCATGTTGGGAGTAACAAAAAGAAATTGCAAGCAGGTGTTACCTCATTGAACATTAAAAAAGTGAAGTGGAGTTGGATTGCACATATTACTAGAAGAGATGATAATAGATGTGCAATTGAAATTTTAAACAGGATTCCAAGAGATTGTAAAAGACCCAGAAAGTGACCACATGTGAGATGAATGCATGAAATACGAAAGTGTACTGGAGTGATGTGAAGAATATAAGCTTAAGATCAGAAAAGATGGATGGAACATGAAGAGACCTTCATCCTGCAGTGGATTGATAATGGTTGATGATAATGACTTCATTTAGTGCAATTAACAAAATAATCCAACACCATCATTATTTTTTCTCCTGATCAATCTACAACTAGTATATTTCTTTAGTCAAACAATATTTTTACAGGATTATAAATTACACCTAAGCACCACTTCTAATTCAGAAATAACATGCAATTAAAGAGTATATTTAGATTCCTACACCCCTTTACTATTGGTTGCTGTCATATGCCTCAATATCCTCTCATTGGTAAAGCATGAAATCAGAAAGAGTAATTATTAAGTGACATTTGCCTGGAATTGAATAAAACTATGCACCCTCACAATGGATTTTAACAATAAACAAATGCATATTATTAATATCTTATAGCATATATATGTAAAACACACATTTTAACATCAAATATAAATTGTTATATCCAAGTAAGTATGATGGAAAATTAAATTTAAAATGAATTAGTGAGAATTATAAAATTGTAATGGATTATGAGATTATAATTATAAAAATAATATAAAACTATCTCATCTATAGTCAATAGTTTACTAGATTAGACAGACATAAAAATTTATCAGTATCATGTTTAGGAAGATTCTGTTTTATTAGATGGATATTGTAATTATTGACAAACATTACATTCTTTATATGTGCATGGTATATAAAGATAATTATTCTTCTGACAGATATAACAATATATGTCTTATAAGTTCCACCAGCTTTCACTAGCATGAGGCGGAAAAGCTACAAATTTCTCCTACTAGCTGGCTGCAACTTTTATTTCACCACAGACAAAGTAATAGATAATTCTTTGAAGAACACATGATCCACATTATGGATTGGAATATACTAGAATGATAAGCACTGCATTTTTTGGCTTCATTTTCTTTATAAATTTTGTCATCAATGAAATGCTAAATTAGCTATTTTTGGCTACAATTGCTGCCAGATCAACTTCTACAAATAGTAATAATAATAGCAGCTTAAGCAGATATACCAGGATAGATGCAACTCAATGAGTGTCTTGAGCTGGAACATTTAAGTCTTTTTAACATAATACATGAATGCTGCTTTAACAGAAAACCAAAAGCCACTTTAACAGGAATCCAAAAAAGCTGTTTTAATAGGAAACCAAAGAAAGCTGTTTTAACAAGAATACAAAGCGAGAATGGCTTTAACAACCCTAGTTAGAGACCCTCCAGAACAAAAGACAATCCCTCTATCCAATGAAAATCTTTCCATTATTCTTATAAAAAAACTTTTTGGGGGATTTAAATTTGTAAATTATTTCTTATTCAATATAAGCAAAATCATAGAATAAAAATTAAAAAAGAAAAACATTATTTATCAAGATTATGATGTAATAAATTTTTCTAACTGACTTTCTTTTTTTGTTGTGTCAGTATTTTTTACTTCAAAGAAAATCAGATAATTAAGTATGTTTCAAATAATGCAAAGAAATTAAATGATTACTATTCTTTTTAATTGCAATAAATAGGTAGACGTTTTTGTCATACCTTTTAATGTTTTATTTAATAAACTCTAAAACAGCAATTTATTTTGATGAAAGACAAAAACCAAGGTGCTTCATTGCTTAACTCCTTTTCCCAATAAATATTTTTGCAGTGACAGAAACATAAAAAATCATTTTCTTTATAAAAATCAATTATTGTTATTCTTGTACCATTTATCAGTAATTTACAGTTTGTATGCCAATAATCTTCAGCATATTCAATGACCATGTCACATATGCATCTGATGATTCATTTGCTAGAATTTATCAAGTATTCTTGATAATGTATGTGATCTCGGTCATTTTGAATTTCAAAAATAGCCAAAAACATCGTCTGACATATCTAAGTGATAAAAAACTACGCGAAAACAAAAAATTTACAACTTGGGTCACGTGACTTAGAAAAACCTGCCAAAACGCACAGTTAAAAAAAAAGCCAAATCACGAAAAATTAATATTTTCTCATTTTAATTTATAAATCAAATAATTTATATATAGAGAAAGCAAGATTACTATATTTAAATCTTAATCAATAAATGGTAGTTATCATTGTCTATAAAGTACTTGGTAGCATTTTGATGTGGCTTATATGTGATATCTAAGGCCCCCCTTCCTCCTTATACAAATTAAAGTAATATATATGCAATATATATATTTCACACAAATAAAATTATGAGTGCATAAAATAAACAAATAAATGAAATATGATAGATAAAAAAATGGCTAGTATTTTTGAAGGAATACCTTCATTATCAAAGCTGTGGCTAAATGAATTGTGAAGTAAAACTGTTGCTATAAGAAATGCAAAGTGTATGCAAATTTAGCACACTGCTTTGATAATGAAGGTAAATAAACCCAATAGCCATTTATTTATTTATCTATCATATTTTATTTATTTGTTTTCTTTACGCACTCATAATTTTGTGTGAAATATATATCTAATATATATTTATTACTCATTACAAACACAGACACAAAGCGATTATTAATTAAAATAAATATTTTTTTAAAAAAATAAAATATTTACATTTATTTAAAATATGTTTTTGTTTCCCTTTGTTGGTATAAAACTCATTTCAATGTTAATAGATATACAGATTATAGTGACATAATCGAGAGTAGATCTGATATAGATGAAATGCAAATGAAGACTTTAATGAGTTTTATCTTTTTATATTTTAACAACTATATATGTTTGTGTACAAGTAAGCTGTATGTAACTAACTTTAATAGTGACCAGGATAATATTTATATATACATCCGCACATAGTAAGAGGCTTAATACACCTTATTCGGTTCTCGCCATCATATCAAGAAAGTTACTTTTTAATTCTCAGAATTTGTATACATAATAATTAGAGTGGTTTGCATATTTTTCTAAACATTTTTAAAATTATTTGTTGAGGTATGATTTTATATATTGAAGCGGTGAATATCATCTGTACGCAGATATACTTGCTTCATTTTACTTAAAACCAAACTATCTCCCATGGCGTATAAAATGTAATATTAAGATCCGCACACATTTGTAATAGATGCATGTGTGTATATATAATATTATGGCATCTTTCTAAAGCTAAAATCTAAATTATTTAAATTAAGCATTTTACAGTTAAAAGAAACATATATAAAAACTGAAAACCATTAAATAAGAATGTAAAAGTGGACAATGGGAGAGGGGAAGAAATATAAGTGCGGCGCATCTTTATCCACAAAGGCAATCTTGAAAATAGCTACAGTCAAACACCTTTGGATGTTCAAAGGTGTCAAATGTAAAATAAAACAAAGAGCAGGAAAGCAAATGGTCGACTAATAGGTGTGACAAAGTAAAGAGCAAAGATTACTGTAATAAAAATAATGGCATAATATTATATATACACACATGCACCTATTACAAATGTGTGCCTTAGATATCACATATCAGCCACATCAAAATGCTACCAAGTACTCTTTTAGGCAATGATAACTAGCATTTATTGATTAAGATTTAAATGTAGTAATCTTGCTCTCTCTATATATAAATTATTTGATTTATAATTTAAAATGAGAAAATGTTAATTTTTCGTGTTTTGGCTTTTTTTTTTAACTGCGTTTTGGCGGGTTTTTTCAAGTCACGTGACCCAAGTTCTAATTTTTTCCTGTTTTCACATAGTTTTTTATCACTTAGATGTGTCGGACGATGTTTTTGGTTATTTTTTAAATTCAAAATAGCAGAGATCACATACTAAATTTCCACCACTGAATTTCATTTGGTCAAACAACCCCAGTTTATGGTAATTAAAAATTTATATACTATAAATATTTGGTGTATTCATAAACCAAGTTATGTCCACAACTGATAATTTATTTGTTGGTATTGAATAAGTATTCTCAATGACATAACTATTTTTTTGTTCAAACAACCTTATGGTACTTACGGATAATTCAACCGATGACATATTATACCTACCGATTTCCCTTCCAGTAGACATCGATGTTTTTTGCGTGACAACGTTGTCATGGCAACCAAGTGTCTGGCATGATTAATCCATCAGAGAGTCAATTTTTATTTTTACCCGCGAGATTTAAAATTCGGAGGTTTGGGAAATTTTTTGATTTTTCTGTCTATTGTGATTTTGCTATCCACAGCATCACAGTTACTTTTGTGAGCTGTTAATTCGGGTAAAGTGTTTTATCTGTTTATTTTAAATTTACGAAAATTTTTTGTTAATATTTCTACAATTCTCAAACTTACATTGAATTACATTTAATGTGTAAATAATTTATTCCGGTAAATTGTTTTTTATTTATCTGTTTATTTTAAATTTACAAAAATTTTTTGTAAATATTTCTACAATCCTGAAACTTACATTGAATTACGTTTTCTCCAAGGACGCCATTAATGCCAGATTTGCATTAAATCACGTCTTTTTTATTTAGCTGTTTATTTAAAATGTACAAAAATTTAGACTGATATGCCTTCAGGGTAATACGTCATCGGTTGAATTATCCATAACTACCCAACTTATTTATTGTAACCAAGTTTAATTATATTCAGAAAAAAATCAGATTTTATTTATTTTGTTAGGGCCAGAATTACACATGTGAATTCGCTGGCTCTCCCCTTCCTATTTATAGCCATCATAACTGTATTCGAAATTACAGCCCTCTGTAGGATTTCCATTTATAATAATGCACTGGGAATTATAATTGATAAATTTGCAATAGATTTAACAAGTAGTACTATAACAATTTAATCAAATGCATGGCACTAACTTACATTTTTATGAGTTATTAATTTCTAATCATAATATAGATTCAGTAATAGTAATAAAATAAAATAAATATAAAAAATGCATACTTTTTAAAAATAATACACATACATTAGTACTTGCAATAAATAATATTTGAGTTTGTAATATTAAAACTAATCTGTTTTTTTAAACTCATCTATTTCTGATCTTGGGATTTATCTTTGTTCAGTCTTAATGTGATTAACATATAACACAAAATGAAGTTTTTTACTCATATATTTCATATGATTATTTCTACCACAACATGAATTATCATGCATGGTGTTGTGTCTTCATTGGCATTCATCACATGATCTACTTGCAATTTCTTGGTAAGCAATCTAGGATTTTAATCATTAAGCAAGTTATGGTGAGTGAATCACAGATTGTCGAAATTCCAGGAAAGGAAGAAACTGTTGGTGATCATAAATATTCTCTACTCATATTTCACAAAGGCTGAGCTCACTGGTATGAATATAATGAGAAATCTTGTTATGCCTCAAAAGAATAAAAATGATTTATTTCAATTTTCTCTCACCATAACAAAACATGAAAAAAATAACCCTGCTCAGCCAAGTAGTGTGCTCATCTTTTTTACATGTCTTTTTTTTTACAAAGTTATATTTTCTCCTTTTTTTAGTGGTCATCTTTAATTACTGGCAAGAGAATGCTGTAGTTTTTTAATTGAAGTATTTATAATTGATTAAATTTGGAATTACATCTTTGTTTCATTAAAAACTAGAAGTATATTTTTATTCTTTGTCTTTTCTTCTAAAGATACTTACAGAACTACAATTTTACTTGTTTCTATAAGCAATCACACAAACCATTTTATAAGAATAACTATCTCAGGAACTTTATGATTTAAATTTAAAATGCAGATGTAGATTGTATGACATATGGTACAATAGCTTCATTGTTGATGGAAATTATAAAAAAGGATTTCTTGCCTTCATTATTCTTGAGAAATTTTCCTTGTTTCTTCTCATATTCTTATTCTCACTTTTTTCTAATGTTGCTGCTATATATATCTCCTGACTGCTATGTGATGTTTGGCTATTAAGCTCACATTTTAGCATTAAATATCATGAATAGAATAAGGAATATTTCCATGTTCACTACAAATGTATAATACCATATGAGTCTATCAATAATAAACCCAACTCTATTTTCATTAGAGCATTGTCTAATCAATTTTGAGGATCATACAGACTCATGGTGATTTAATCCATCTTTCCCAGACCTTCACTACTGTTAGACAAAAATGTTAAAGATGGTGTTATCATAGTTAATATAGTGCTCTGGGCTATGACTTTGCCCTCAACATATATGCCTACCTAATGACCATTGACATGAGTCTTTTCTCAGTTGCCTATTTCTCTGCCTTATTAATCACAAATTACAATGCATTTTCTAATAGTACATATCCATGATTTTTAGGGTTTAAGCTGGTCTACATTATAATATAATATTATCTGTTTGGGTAACAAGAATAGTTGAGATGATAAAAAGTGAAACCTTTCCCAATGCTGATAATACCAGTTTTTCCATTTACCATCAAGATTTTTTCCTGGTTTCTTTCAATTTGTAATCCTTTCAACTGGCAATATACATATTGCATAAATTCCTTTCTTTTTTCTTTTTAACTAGCCACCCATACCCTTCTTTTGATATTCAGAGCTATTTGTAATCATGTTAATATTAAGTCAGAGTTTGATCTTCCAGTCTGGTGTTTTGCTAATATATTTTGGCAACTCTCTTTTGCCCCCTCATTTATTGCTGTTAAATCAATTTAGCAGCTCTGATATTTATTTAATGGTTTCACTTTCTGTGCTGATTAGCAAACATCCCACTGAGTTTAAAAAGTTTTGACAGACTATCATGATTTTTTTTCAATCATTGGGCATGCTATCAGTGTATTAAAATAGTCACCTGCTTCCTAAAAAATGGCATATAATGCTCTTCTGTGCTACATTTTTTGTGGCACTCTGTTTTTGACTTTTTCCTGGTGATCTTTGTTACAGAAACATTTTGTTAATGATTGACTGTATTGCCCAAATTTACCCAGTTCTTTAAACAAGGATTCCTACCATGCTTGAGCTATTTCAACTTGACATTATTACACATCACATTTATTGTAAAATAAGAGCTTGAGATTATTTATATGCTTTGTTGGTGATTTTCCATCATGTCTATAAAATATTTTTAACTGAACAAATAAACTAATTGCACATGGTGCATTTTCTTTATCTCTACTAGTGTTCTTATCTTTGGTTTTTTTTTTGTCAGATTCTATTTCTGTTAGTTCTAAACTTTGTACATTCTTTGCTATCTTTTTGTTTATACCTTTCTTTAACTTTTTTAAAATTTCTTTAAATTTTGCTCTGATTTCTTCTTTAAGCCTGCTTATTTCCTTTTTTATTTCTTCCTTAAATTTTCAATTAACTGTTTGAATATTTTTTTATTAATAGCTCCATGTTTTTTTATCTCTTCTCCTGTTTTCTGTCATGACTAATATTTATTCCAATTTTTAATTTTATACAGTTCACTCATTTATGTTTGTCTCTACTTCTCGATCTATATTATATCAACTTTATATATTTTCTTTCTATATAACTTATATATGTATAACATGGACCTTTCTTTTTTAATTTTTATTGTTTCTGATGCAAACTAATACTTTATTTGTATTTCTTTTATTTCAATATTATGCTCACTGAACATCACTTGCCCTGCTGTCACTTTTCCTTATAGCTTTTTTAGTTCCTGTTTATTTTCTGACTCTTATATACCCAATTTACATATGCAATTTATATTTTCTAAAATCTATTCTTTATAATTCTCCACCTTTATTCTCAGGTTAGGAGTTTTCAAGCCTACCTCTGGGCTGCCATTGTCCTGTTTAGTGGTAATATAGGATTTATATATTATTAATCTTCACCATATTCAGTGACCAATTTATATCCACATCTGATGATTCATTTGTTGGGAATTATCAAATACTTTTGATATCATAAGGCTGCTTCTGCTCAAACAACCCCACCTCATTGTAACTAAAGATTTATGCGCCATTAATCTTTTGCATATTCATTAACTAGTTACATCTGCATCTAATAAATCATTTGTTGGAATGTAATATTAATTCTCAAAAATGTAACTACTTTTCTTGTTCAAACAACCTCCCTTTATTGTAATTATAATTAATTCTCATCAGAGAAGAAGCAGCTTTTATCTATTGCACAAAATTATCTATGTGAATCCATTGGTTTTTCTCTCCATATCTATAGGAATCATGATTGCATTAGGAATTACTGCTCTCTGGAAGGTTTCAATTAATAAAAAGGCATTGGCATTTATAATTTATAAATTTACAACAGTCTTAACTAGTAGTACTATAACAATTTAATTAAATAAATGAAAAAATAAATTAGATTTTTATGATATATTAATTTCTAACCTTAACATACATTCTCTAATAATAATATAATATAAAACATGCATATTTTTTAAATGCAATACAAAAAAATTATTACTACCAATGAAGAATATTTACCTTTGCAATATCAAAACTAATCTGTTTCTTTAAACTCATCAATTTTTGTCTTCAGGATTTATCTTCATACAGTTTTTAATATGATGTATTATGGCCTTTCAACTGTTGAGATAATACACTTAATGTGATCACATATAACAGAAAGTAAAGTTTCTTACTCAAATATTTTATATCATAATTCTATCACCAAATGAATTATCATGCATGTTTTGGTCTTCATGGTGATTCATTGTGTGAACTTACAATATCTTGGTAAGCAGTCTAAAATTCTAATTTTTTAAATCCAGAATAAGATTGAGTCACAGCATTGTTGAGATGCAAATATCAGTACATGTATTATTCTTACATTTTTAAAAATGCAGATCCCACTGGTAAGAATAAAATAAAACATCTTGTCATAATTTGGGAGAATGAAAGTGATTTTTTTCAATTTGCTATCTAATGCTGTAACACAACACAAGGGGAAAAAGAACCTCTGCTTAACTGTGTCCTTTCTTGTATGTCCCTCCTAATTCAAATTACTGTGCACATTGTTTAAATGTGTTTTTTTATAAATTTCTATCCCCACTTCTTTTAGTGGCAATCTTTTATTATCAGCAAAAGAATACTGTATTTTTTTAATTGAAGTACTTATAAGTATTTGAGTTTGGAATTTATATTTTTTTATTTCAGCAAAATTTAAAAGTATGTTTTTATTCTTTCCATTTTTTCTAAAGATAGCTACAAAAAGTACAATTTTCATTGTATCTAAAATAAATCACACAAACCAATTTATAAATATAACTACTTTAACTTTATAAGAGATTTTATCATTTAAAATGCCAATTAGACTACTAATATAGTACCCTATGTTAACCATCTTATTTTTTTTGCAACATTCTGACAGAGTTTTGGTTTTTATGAGTCTTAAGTTTTTAACTTTTATTTTGATATTAAATCATTATTATTTATCAGAATGTAATAAATCTGATTTCATTTAGTAGATAATTTTGTTGAGAAGTTAAATAAATTTTACAAATAACATTTAATTTTTGGAATTATTTTAAAAATTATATTTTAGTCAAAACAAAATACTTCATGTCATAAATTTCATGTGAAGTGAATTCCATTTGCAAAATAAATGAAATATTCATTGTTTGGTGTTTGTTTTAAAGTCTAAATGAATTATTTTTAATACCTATTAAATCTATCAATTTATTTTTTAAAAGTTTAAAATTTCTTAGTAATTTTTGTTATATCACTGAATATTATAACAATCAGGTGAATGACTTCATTTCTAGACAGGTGAAGTTCCTATGACCATAATCTCTATACTAAAAATATTGAGAAGAAAATATTTTTTATATTTAAAAATAGAACATAAAAAATAGATATGTAATAATATTTCTTTTTAATTTGTAATAATTACTACATAATTATAATACAAATATAATCATAAACTTTCCAAAAATTTAAGTTGTTAGACCATTGTAATAATTTCTTGACCATCATATTTTCACAAAGCATACTCAGTAAAGTTTAAGACAACTGAACATATAATGTCAACTCATCATGCATGGATTCAGTTAATTTGTAACATTGATTGATTGATTATCCCATAACCTTTTGAATTTTTTTGTATTTATGATATTAGAAATTAAATCTAGATGAATTTTAAAGCCATAAAAAAAGTTTCACAAAATTTTCACCAGGAAAAGATAAACAAATTTTTAGAATCTCAAATTAAGCTTGTTCATTTGGGTAAAAGAACCAGTTAACTCACATTTTAAGTTTATTTATATTTTTAATTAATTTGCATTACTAACTTTGTAAGATTTAGACAAGCTTCACTTTTTTGCATAAAGCGCAAATACAATTAATTACTAATCAAAGGTGAAGTAAAAACTATTACTTTATTACTAAATAATTGTAAAAAAAATTATCAAAATATATATTATTATTTTTAATATCTTTGTATAGTCTAGTGATGAACCTCCATGTGGTTGTATGAAAAAAGGAAAGAAAACTGTTAGTAACAAACAATTTTCAAATTTGGATGATTTAACTATTGATGACCATAAAGACAAAAATGCACTAGTTGACCTAAATAGTCAGGTAAATGTATTATAATAATTATTACTAATATTAGAAATATTATGATTATTACATATATAAAATATAGATCCTTAGATTTTCAATGATATGATGAGTTGGAGAGTGGAGAAGATTGATGCTTGTCCAATAAAGGGTACTTACGGATAATTTGCCTGATGACGTATTTGACCTACCGGTTTACCTTCCGGTAGGCATCGACGATTTACTGGCGTGATTAATCCATCAGAGAGTCAATTTTTTTTTTTACCCGCGAGATTTAAAATTCGGAGAGAGGTTTGGGAAATTTTTTGACTTTTTCTGTCTATTGTGATTTTGCTATCCACTTAATCACAGTGAGTTTTTTGAGCTCTTCTACTTTGTGATATTTGCGTTTATGATGGCTGAAGCTCCAACAACCTGCCCAACCTTATTTAATTTACCAAGTATGTAGGAAGAAGTGAACGCTATTTGTAAGTAATTTTAATTTTTTTTATCAAACTTCCACTTAATTACGTTTAATTTGTAAATAATTTTTCAAATAAAATTACCAATATACAGTCCGTTTTACATTTAATTTGTAAATAATTTTCAATAATTTTTTTAAAAAAATTACCAATATACAGTCCGTTTTTAAAATTACCAAATGCTTGTAAAGAAGTGAACGCTATTTGTAAGTAATTTTAATTTTTTTTATCAACATCGCCATTAAATGTACAAACAATTTTTGTTAATATTTCTTCAATTATCAAACTTCCACTTAATTACGTTTAATTTGTAAATAATTTTCAATAATTTTTTTAATAAAATTACCAATATACAGTCCATTTTTAAAATTACCAAATGCTTGTAAAAGTACGGCCTGTTATAGCAGATTTTATACAAGATGGCCATTGATGGTAGATTCGCATTAAAGTTTTTTTTTTTTTTAAATTTACAAAAAATTTTTTTTAATATTTCTTCAATTATCAAACTTCCACTTAATTACATTTAATTTGTAAATAATTTTCAATAATTTTTTAACTCAAAATAGCAATATACAGTACGCTTATAAAATTAGCAAATGGATGTAAAAGTACAGCATGTGATCCACATACGGCATGTGACCGCCATATTTTGTATTGACCTCATTTTCTATTTCATGCATGTAAATTTTCTCTAATTTTTTGTTGTTTTTTTTTGCATTTTTGGGTTAATATTTCTACAAATCTCAAATTATTTTTCGTAAATTCATATTTTGTATTTTATATTTTGTACGCCAAGCTGACGCTTGGCAAAAACACAAAAGGGCCCCCCCCTAACAATTCCAGCGCTACGCTGGTTTTTTTTATAATTGAGCAGATTTTTTCAAATTTTTGAATACTTTTCATGCATGTAAATTTTAAATAATTTTCTGTTTTTATATTTTGTATTGATCTTATTAAATTTTCACTAATTTGTTGTTTTTGGGGGGTTCCTTTGCTGTTTATCATGTGACATTTGTCTTTTTTAATGTTTAAATTTTTATATTTTTGCCATTTTATTTTCTTTTTTATCACATGATCAACCGATGATGTATTACCCTGAAGGCATACCGGTCTAATGTTGTGCTTTTTAACGTGACGTCTTCACGTGATATGCGGACACATTTTAGCGAGTAGATGTGTCTGCAGATTACTTGGAGACGTTATCTTAAAAATCGCAACATTAGACCGGTATGCCTTCAGGGTAATACGTCATCAGGCAAATTATCCGCAAGTACCCAATAAAGTTTAAAGATTTACTATCTTAGTATAAACTGAGCTGTGATTGTATATACGTGTGAAAGGGTTCCACATTAAATATGTATATTGTAGAACATTTATCTTTTTTACACATATGTGGTCATATTTATCAGTTGTATAAGATGGATTGGATAGCTATGGGGAAATTGAAAGTCTGAATTCAAGTCCCTTATAGTATATATATTGAACCAGATTGATATTTGATTCAATGGTTTTACTGCCAAAATTAAAAACTTTTAATCTTCATTAAATGTGAAAAAAAAAAAATAATTATTTAAATACAGTCCATGTATTAAAACACATACTCACTTATATTTAAAATAGATCATTTTAAACTTTTACAGAATTGATTTTAAAATCGTTTACTTTCACCACTTGTTTTTAATCAATTTGATTAAAAACAAGCAAGCTTGCTAATTACAATTCTGTTGCTTTTACTTTAATCATTTTAAGTTCATTCTAAAAGCAGAGATTTAATTGTATGTTGTTTTTGTTGAAAATAATCCCTGGGTAGTGGGGGGTTGATATTTGCCCTGCCTAAGGCATAGAATTTGACAACAAGGAAAGTTTTTTAGGGGGGATTGATATTTGCCCTGCCTAAGGCATAAAATTTGACAACAAGGAGTTTTTTGTGAGAAATGTGAGGTATAAATAGCCCTGCCAATTTTGGGAGGATAGTTGTTACTTATTGTTGACTAGACAAGCTGTTTCCCAAGTGAGATGCAATAATCATTTACACACTGTGATTGCAGCTTGTTGAGATTCATAGTTTTGGTAGTAATTGGGACATTTATTTTCTGTTAAAAAATAACAACTCACAATTGTTAAAAGAATTAGTTGCTTTACAGGATGTCCAAATATAGTACTCTATGTGTTGTGATTATCAATATGCAGTGCTAACTTAAAAGATGAATTTTTGACTTCCATCTCTCCTTCAGTCATGCCATTAACATCTAAAAGAAGATGTATCTTCAATGTCTACTTTGCTGCTGTCAAAATTTCTGGAATATGAACTAATACAAAAGTGCCCACTTTACATAGACATCGCTTTACCATGAGGTAAATGTTTTTTTTATTCTACACAGGATAAATTTTTTTAATTAAATCTCTGCTCAATCTTAACATAAATCTGTATTCTTAATCAATATTTAACCTCATATTTATTAGCTATATTTGTGTTTTTTATTGTATTTTGTAGTGTTTCTTGGAATCTGAGTTTTAAGATTCCAAGTTTGCTTTCAATTTTGTTTATTGGAGAGTGACTGGTGAGTTTGTAACTTTTATAAATGCTTTGGCAATCATATATATTTTGAAATGCCCCCCTGTAACTATTTTTATTATCCAATAATTGATTTTTAAATACTGTGTTTGCATTTTTGCAAACTACAAAATCTTTGGGTTGGTGACTTCTCTTATTTATATTTCTAGTTTTCCAAATGTGGATATTTCTATGTCTCTGAAATCAGAAGCTGGAATTGTTTTTTTTGGTAATTTTATGAGTTGCCAGCAAGAATATTTATCCTTTTTTTAAATTACTGGTGGAAGAGCATTTCTTTCTGCTAAAATATTTAATACCTTAAGGTTTATTTCTCATAAACACTCTGATAAAACTAAATTATAAAAATCTAGTAACATTTATATTTGCTTGCTATATTCATTTTTGTCTTTTATGTGTGATTGAATTTTTTTACTCAGAACTTAGTTTGTTGATTTATTTGTAATTCTTTTGCTTGAGATGCTTGGGCAGACATAACTGGTTTTTTAATAATTTCTATGTCTCCTATTGAGACGTTTAGTTATTATTAGTTTTGGCCAATCATTTGGTTGGGGATTTGCCAGTTTTAGAGGAGAGACGTTTAATTATTATTAGTTTTGGCCAATCATTTGGTTGGAGATTTGCCAGTTTTAAATGTCTGTTTTCTTTTTATTCTAAATCATATTTTTTGTTCTTGAGGTAAATCAATCATCTTTGGTTTGAACGTAGTATAAGATGCAGCTTCTACAATGCAGATTCTACTGGCATATGACATTCTTGGTCCCAACACATTTTTTCGAACCTAGAAAAGCTCACTGGTGTTGGTTTTGTTGATTTATTTCAAGAATGTATTGCTTTCATATCTGTGAATGGTAAAACCAATGTTTAGGTGAATTCTCTGCTGAAAGAAATTTGCTCCCTCCCTTTATAATTCACTATTAGAAGATCATTCTGTCTGCCAGTGCATTGCATTTATGTCTTTCTGGTACATGCCTGATATAACTCTGATTGTAATCTTATAAACTTTTTCTTATAAGTTATTTTTTTCTTAAATAAAATTTTTAAAATATGTAAAAACTTATTTTTCTCTTAAATAAAATTTTTAAAATATGTAAAAACTTAATTGGGCTGACATTTGTCTTAGTGCTTTTATTTCTCAATTGTCTAAACAATATTTAAGATTTCTTGTTTCTCCCTGACTTTAGTCAGCATAAACCAAAATCATAATGCATTTGAATCACAGTAAATAAATTTTTCCAGGTATGTAGTGACCTGGTCGCACTCTCTGTGATCATGATAGATTGAGTGTCCAGTACAATATATATTGGCAGATCAGAAATTTTTTAATAATTTTAGTTATTTAAATTCATTTTAACTAATCTGAATAAATACAAAGAATTACTAAGATTTTTGTGATTGCTAATTTTATGAGCATTAATGTAAACATCAACTCAGTCCTCAAAACAAGTCCTTTCAAATCATTCATATCATTCATTCCAAACAAAATATATCTCATTCATTAGACAACCTCTATCCAGTGGGAAAATCTTTTTGTAGATGGAGCTTTTTCATTCTATAATCAGCAGTGTCATTTTTTTATCAACCTTGCCCTTTTCTCCTCTTCCTTAACCTCAATAATTGAGGTGCATTTGTGGCCCACAACCTTCTCAGATTACTACACGTTGGACTTTAAAATAAATGCTACAAAAGCTAATCAACCCCTAATTCAGTTACCCAGAACCATCAAGAATGTTAACTTAAGCCAATATTACAATCAAGCTGGTATTGCAGACATGAGGGAATAATTGTTAACCCTCTTTAGAGAAAAATTGTTAACCCACCCTGCCAAAGAAGCATGGAATATCTTTAACAAAACCCTGAATAATCTGATTGACTCTTGCACAGCACATTCTAAGTGCACTGTTCACCTTCTCAGTGAATTTGATTTCATCCTGTATGAATTGCAAAATATGCTTCATGATATGCAGAACATCACCAGAATAATTACATTGAAAATAGAGTACAAATCCAAACAAAAAGCCATTGTTGAGTATCTCCATGAAAAGGGTGTGACAGTACTTCATCATAAACATTACTGGACCCTGGCTTATCTCTGGTGGGCCCTGGATTCTGGACAAAAGTCTAAGATCCTTAGATCTTTTGAAGTTGGGGCAATGGCTATTCAAGTTCTTCCATGTTGGCCAGGATCCAGGAGTTTTATTCAAATAAATTCCAGCCCCTGGGTTTGGACCCTTCCACAAAATTCTTTTCCAGGAGGATGCAGATTAACATAAGATCATTGAGGATCAAGTCCTAATGAAGATTAGATGCCTTCCCAATGGGATTTATCCTGGCCTATCATGGAATTCCTAAATTTCTACTGCTAAATGTGCATGCCTTCACAATCCTGACTGCTATAAAAATGGTCAATTTTTAGGCTAGTGTCAGTCGAGTGGTGGCTGCTCTCTGCCCGATCACAATGTCTCCTTTCATCAAAAGTCCTGAGAGTCAATATGATCTAGAGAATATTCATCCAATCTCCATAGTTTCACTGCTGATCAAGGCAATAGAGAACCACATCACAGAGGATCATTTGACAGCTATTTCCTTATCAGTTTGCCAAAAAGGGGAATTTGACTGCCAATATCATCAGAAGCTTTTGCCTTCTAGTGAATCTTGTGTGAAGGAAAAGGATGTCTTGGCCAGTCACAGTCCAACTGGACTTTGCTGCTGCATTTGACTGTGTTGAATCAATGTTCACATTAGTGTTCTGGAAAAGCTTCAAGTGCCATCGGCATACCTCCAGATGATCGAAAACATTCTAGAAAATTATGAAGTGTTTTTCTCATTGGGTGGAAGTCTCTCCAGGGTTTCAGCCTTGTGTCTCAATTCCACGGGGCTCATCACTAAGTGCACTCCACATTAGAGCCTATATAAAGTCATTGCTGCTACACTTCAGGACTGTTCTTTCAGAACTCACCATCCCTTTGCTAGGAGAGCATGGACTACATCTCTTTTATTGACAACATTATGGTGTTTTTTTGTCTGAGAATAAGTTTATTTAGTTTGAAGAAATCTTGGATCAGTTTGCTTATGAATTCCAGTCTGAGAGTCAATAAAAGGAAATCTGCTATTTGGTCCATCTTGGTGGGGAAGCAAATTGTGGGTAGGTTTATGGTTCCCCTCAGAAGTGCATTGGCTTTCACCATGCTTCCCCCATCAGCTATGAAAAAAAATTAGAGCTCTCTTCTAAGAAAAAATGAAAACACCATCCAACTTTCTGTTCAAGATCTACCTTTCTTTGTTGGGAAAGGTGGCCCCTATGAATGCTGTTATTCTGCCAAAGATCATATATTGCCTCACTGGGTTCTTTCCTACTCGCATCTTTATCAGGAAGGATAAAATCCTGAGCAAAAAAATGTGCTTGAGGGGTGGGGGGCAAGCACCTGTCATCATCCTGCTCCAAAAGCCCAAGACCTTTAATGGATTGGGACTTCATTCTATCAAGGTGTTTTTGCACAGTGCACACATAATATCATTGTGAAGATTTTCAGAGACAACCTAAAAACATGCAAACCCCTCTTCCCACAAAAGAGGTCGAGCCTACAGATAAGCTGCCTCATAGAGAAAAAATCCTTCAGATACAATGAGAATTAATGCTAGTCCTCAGCACAATTAAAACTACTGGTTCATTATTTCAAGAGAAGATGACCTACTGGACTCTTATCTGCTGTCCAACATTGGACAGTTCAAGACTCAAAATATTCTTCCAGTTGGGATTCTCCACCTTACTTGGTTGACCTAAGTTTTTCTAAATGGAACCAAAGATTGTGGAAATTCTTGTGAATGTCAACCTAAATGCCCTACCCACCAGTATGATCCTTTGCTTCCAAAGGGGATACAAAATAGATTCCACCTGCCCCTTATGTAGAAAACATGATGAGTCGAATGACACATCCTTAGTCAATGTGAAGTGTGGATTCATTTTCACAACATTGCTCAAATAAAAATAACATATTCTGATCCAGCTCAAATTTAATCTAATTCCTGATTTTAATACAAGATCATTTGGTTTTATTGATTAGCTACTGACATTAACTTCATAATCTGGACAATTAGATGACAGTTACTGTTTGAAAAGTACTTCACCTGTTTCTTAAATAAGCTATTCATCAGATTACTGTAAAAATCATCGGAAAATGACAAGAAAACATGTATGCCATGATACATTTCCTTTGCTTTTTAATTCCATTCTTCCAAATATGGACTTGAACTTTATTTTGTCTTCCTAAGCTTCAACTTTCAAAACCCCATCTTGCTTTGATCACTTGACATGTTGACTTACTTTCTCCCTTTTGTATAATATACTACCATATGATCATGATGCCTAAACATTTCCATGTATCTAAAACCTTCACACATTATTTTTCATTTTGTAATCCTCTTATAATTTGTTTTTCTGCCAATCAACAGTGTTTCATCAGATCTAGTATGATGTAATTGAGTGTTTTTATGTGAAACCTATTATACTTAATGTAAACTTTCTCACCTCCTTGTTTATATTGTACCAATCGGAATGAAAGTGAAGATCGAATCTAACCGCAAAAACAATATCTGCACTACAAGGGTGCCATCTAGGCATTTGAGCCTAGAAAAATTTATAAAGTAGGCAGATACGCGCTGTTAAGATTCCACTTTATTTAAATATTTCGATCGTTAGCCCAAGTCACTAGCTCAGTGGAGATGCAGAGATAAAAATCTATATCTTAATTTATATCTTAAATATCAAAGAGTAAAAGCCACTGCCAGAAATTAACATATAAAAATATTTATTTACGCACATATAAAATAATATTTAAATTTTGAGGAATAAGTTTAACATTTTATATTTTTATATTAACTTTTAATTTTACATTTAACTAAGTTTCAATGAGTTTAATTATTATTTAGATAGTCAAGTATGAATAGACTACATAGATCTGCATTTGAAAAGAAAATATTCTTCCCTGATTTAACCTTAGGCAACAAATTTCGCAACCAAATTGGAGCCAATCCATCTGATACATTCATGTATTCAATGTAGCATGATACGACAACACAAAATACTATATTGTCAGGAATGTACATCTGAACAATAAGTAGAAATAGAGAAGACATTGACTCTCCACCAACAGGAATGTGACATCTGTTGGCAAGTAGATCAATAAACAAAAAACTCCATAGGAATGGACTGCGGTCTTCTGCCGACTTACAAACCCATCCATAGGCAAACAGAGGGTGTGTGGCGTATATCTATAATCCTGCCCATAGCGGACCTCATACTACATCTACTAATTACACAAATATATCCAATCCATTGAACCAATTCAACTACGAAATGAATAACCTAAGATTACCCTCCCTTAATACAACTTTACAAAACTATATAGCCAATCACGCCCGACTTAATTTTAACATTTAAATACGTTCGCACAGATTTGTTTAAAAATGTTGGGTATAGATCAATTACATAGATTCCACGGTCAAAAACATTTCACAATAAACATAAACGATCAAAATACAAAATTATTGATACCGACAATCGCAGAGGGAAACTTATAAGTAACCCAATAGTATTCACCATAAGATACTTGCGTTGTCACCAATAACTTAAAAGACATCCGAATAAATACATTTTAGATACTCACCGTAAGGTATCATTATTTATCGAATGTCTATATATTTTGATCAAATATGAAAACCAAAATATAATTAACCGCAAACGAATCCATGCAAGCGTCTATAAACAACTTAAATTTCATACATTTAAATAATCTTTACAATAAAAAAAAAAAATGGAAATGATGTTTATCAATCGGGAAACATATAAAATTAAACATTATTAATTTGATTTAAAAACTTAAAAGTCAGATAGAAGTTCATAAGCTTGAACGAAAGTTCTTAGTTATTTTTTTAAATTTAGAGTTCATGTCAATATAGCTTACAGTATAAGAGTCCAGGTTCCTGTTGGCAATTCCCATGGCGTCTCCATTGGAAGAAAATGTTCTGGAGGTAGCATTAGCTGGTTCCATTCTGGTATCACAGTCTTTTCATTTTTTTTTTTTTAAACAAACAAAAAAATGAGAGAGAACGGCAAGTGCGTCTTACCGTTGTCATCAAATCAAGTTGGAAAAAACTGACTGGAACTCAATATTTTTTCTTTTTATAGTCCTCCTATGGATTCCATGAACAAAAACGTCACTGTTCTGTTTTTTCGTTATGGTCCAGGCCTTTATTTGCTTCCATTGGTCAAGCTAAAATCTCTTTCCTCTCTTATCTAACTTTTCATCTGACTTTTTAATTAAACAGCTTTTAGATAATTAATAAACAATCATTTCCATTTATAGATTACAGGAATTAATTAATACCTGTTTTTATTTTAACTTACATTATTTTTTTTATTAAAATATTTTTATATTTCAATCTTGTATTTTTTATCAAAAAAAATACGTTCAAATACTTTTTTATTTTTTTATTTATGAAAACAATATTTTTAAAGTTTAGCATCTGTGCGAATATATATATGTTTAACAAACATTTTAATTTTAGCGTTTAGGTTTTTCTTTTTATTTGCGAACTTTTAAGTTTTTATTTTAAATAAATGTAACGACATATTTATATATCGTTACAATATGTATAGTTCCTTTATTCAATCACTCTCTGATCAACCACTTGTTAGTTGTCTAATAAGACCATGGATATAGATCAACCTAATGTATTTGCCTTTGAGTGTGAATAAAGTTTGTTTTTAAATGACTAATATAAAATTTTATTTGTACAGGCATCTCATTTTTATAATGCAAATGCAAGATTTTTTTTCTCCAAACATCCAAAGACTAGTTGACAGTTTTACTGTTGGATAGACTTATGTTTAAATACTATAAAAAACTGCAATGCACAAAACAAATTGTTGATGCATATAAAAAACTATAAATTTAATGTACATAATAAAAGCAGTAATTCTAACAAAAATGGAGAGATTAAACAATATTAGACTTAAGCTTGTGTGCATGAATTCTGTTTCATAATGTAAGTAATAATAATGTTAGTAGTAATAGTATTTTTTTCATAAATGAATTATCTGAAATTATATAAGAATAAATATAATTATTATAAATACATTAATATTATTGATTAAAAAGACATACAAATTCATATTTATTTTTTCATGTTACGATTATAATATCAGTCAAACTAAATGTCGTTTTGGCAGAAAAGCAAAATAAATTATTGGAACTCTGTGGCCAGCAATTAAATATATACTATGAAGACTCACAATAATTCATGTAATCAGAATAGTGAATAGTCTGCACCAACTCTATTTCTACAGTTCACTAACATTCAATTCCCATGCTGTTCTTTTGCAATGGATGCTCTGCAATGGATGCTATGTAACGGATGCTCTGCAATGAAAACCCTGCAATGAATGCTCTCCAACTAATGCCCTGCAATGAATGCTCTGCAACAAATGCTCTGAATATCTCCACTGCAGTCTCCCCATCTGTAGGCTCTTTCAGCTACACCCATGGACTACATTTCCACTGGGTGCTGGTCATTAACCACAAGCACTGATGTGAGATATCTCTCTGGAGTTGTTCTTAAAAATCTGCCTACTGAAATACTGCTTACTCAACTCTAATACTCTCTATATTACACTGCGTAGTTGTTACCCAGTCTTCTTATCGCTTTCTGATAACTGCAGCAATTAATACACTGTCCAATAAGGTAATGACTTTTATCTAAAAATATTTGCAATCAGCAAATATTTCTTGGAATTGAATCGATCATCATTATGTCAATGCCTTAATTAAATTTCACAGTTATCAGCACGCGATCTAAAACAACCTCTCAAATAAATTCTAGTTTTTCTGGAGTGCACAAACATGTCTGCCATTTTTACAAAACACTACAGTATAGATGCTTCTTAAGTGAAGAGATGATTTAATTACATTTCTTTTTCTCCTAATATCCAGTAACATTTCAGTTCTCATTCTACATAATCCCTAATGCTGTTTTAATTTTGCCTATTGCTCTGTACAAATGTAAATCTATCACTCTATCCATTATCCAATGAAATGGGTTCTACAAAATCATTATGACTTATCACCATTTAATTTTTTTGTCTTTCTGTATTTAAAGACATTGACAATTTTAATATATATATATGATCAATAAATGGCGTGTTTACCAAAAACACTGGTCAAGCGTTTGTTTACATAAACGATCAAAGAGTCAGAATTAAACTATCTCTTTCATTTTAGATAGTTTAATTCTCACTCTTTGATCGTTTATGTAAACAAACACTTGACCAGTGTTTTTGGTAAACACTCCATCTATTGATCATAAATACAACAGTACAGCAGGTTTTAACGTGATTAAAACTTTTTTTTTGTTTTTCATATATATATATATATTGTGCCAGGCATTATCAAATGTCCTTGCACAAAATCTGCTGTAAAGAATATTACAACTATATAATTTATAAACTACTTTAAAATACAAAAAGAATGCTCAAATTAGAAAAGTCTGCCAAATATTAAAAAAGACAGAAAAGTCAAATCATCATTGTCAACAACCATTATCCATCCATGGCAAAATAAAAGACTCCAAGTTCAATCCATCTTCTCTCCAGCATCTTTTTTTCATTTCACCCATTCTTACTTCATTTTTTCATCATTCATTTTGTCTCTTTCTGGGTCATTTATGATTTGTTAGAGACAAATAAAATAGGTAGATTTATTGTAAAAGCTACATTTTGTAAATGCACAAATGAAATAGATCATCATTATCAACCATTATCAATCCACTGCAGGATGAAGGTCTCTCCAAGTTTAATCCATCTTCTCCGATCTTTAGCTTCTCTTCTCCACATTACCCCTACACATTTTCTTATTTCATCCATCCATCTTACATGTGGTCTCCTTCTGGGTCTTTTACAATCTCTTGGAATCCAGTTTAAAATTTCAATTGTCCATCTCGTTATCATCTCTTCTAGCAATATGTCCAGCCAACTCCACTTCAATCTTTTTAATTTTTTCAATGAGGATCAGTAACACCTGTTTGTTCTCTTACTTATACATTCGATTTTTTAGATCTCTTCTTGTTACTCCCAACATACATCTCTCCATACTTCTTTGAGTGGTCTGAAGTCTCTGTATTGATCTTCTATTAAGTGTCCAAGTCTCAGATCCATAAGTAAGAACTGATAAACACATTTGTTAAAAACCTTCTCCTTTCAAACACATAGGCATATTTCCTTTTAATATCAAGTTATTTCTACCAAAAGCACTCCAACCAAGTTTAATTCTATGATTAATTTCCTCTATTATGTTTCCATCTGTATTAGTAATCTGACCAAAGTTATTTGTAACTCTTAACTTCTTCTAATTCATCATAATCAATCTTTATTTTCATATTTGAGCAAATCGATTAAACATTACTTTAGTCTTTTTAACATTTATCTTTAGTCCTACTTTCATCTGATCTAACTCCTACATCTTTCTGCAGCTTGGAAGCATTATTTGCAAAAACAACTACATCTCTGCGAAATCTAAAGACTTAAAATAATCTCCATTTACTTTCACTCCTTTAGTTTCCCATTTTAATCCACAAAATACTTCTTGCAGCACTGCTGTAAAAGTTTTGGAGATATGGAGTCACCTTGTCTTACACCTTTCTCAATGTTGACTTTCCCAGTATCATTATGTAATCTATTCGTTGCTTGTTGCATTTTTATAAATATTCTTTAAAAAAATGACAATATCCTGGATGCTATACCTTGATGATCCAATGCTTTAATCACTGAAGAAATGTTTATAGAATCAAATGCCTTTTCATAATCTACAAATCCAAAACATAATGACAACTCATATTCATTTGTCTTTTCTATAACTTCTCTCAATACTTGAATATGATCTACTGTACTAAACCCACTTTTAAATCCAGCTTGTTCTCTTGGTTGGTGAAAATCCAAGGTTTTCTGTGGACGAGTTGTAATTATCTTGGTAAAAATTTTATATAAAACTGATAAAAGGCTGATAGGTCTGTAATTTCTAATATCTTCTTTATCACCTTTTTTAAATATTAATATTATTACTGCATTCTTCCAATCATCCGGTACATCTTTATCATTTGAACATTTGTCATATAACTTTGCTAATATTTTTTTTCTGTTTCTTCACCTGCTTCTTTTAATATATCAATTATAATTCCATCATTACCTGGAGCCCCCTTCCTTTTTTCATACATTTAATTGCATTTCTCACTTCTTCATTTAAAATTCTGGAGCGAATTCGGAAGATGTAAAATAGATAAAAATAGGAGGTA